>JAULBQ010267693.1:0-10074 GCA_032355525.1 Pachydermia laevis
AACCAGTTGTGGACCACTGGTTGGAAAAGAAAATAGCTTCACATTTCAAATTGAATTCTGGAGCCTACTTCAACAATTCCTGGATCAAACACCTTCCCTCTCCAACATGGTCCGTAAACTCAAAAACCAACAACTAAGGATTTGTTTTTGGCAATTTTATTCATGATAAAACTGAATTCATGCAATGGTAAATTGTAGCAAATAATGATGCAGCTTAAAGAACATTTCCAATTGATAAACAAAGTGACAGAGTAAACATTCTTCTTTCATCGTGGAATTATGAGCTGCTGGTTCTTTACAAAGCAGTATCCATTTACCTAATTTCTTTCAGTTGATCCATAAAAAACCACCTGTATGCTTCAGAATCGAAGACAAGTAGGCTGTACATAATAAAACATTTCTGATTGACATATGTAAAACAGTAAAAGAATTAGTCAACTGAAAACAACTTAAAACTGGTGGAACTACCAATATATTTTATACATGTATTTGACCCTAGTCACTTGGGTGTGTAAAGTTCCATATATTTCACTGCCCAGTGTTAATTAGTGTCTTTAATCTGTTTGTAGTCACTATTCTCTAATCACTGTCGTCAAACGTCTTCTTTTTGCCGTATCCTCCTCCGAACCCTGAAAAAACAATTTCAATTATTAGAAATGTAAATAATAAAAAAAAGTATATTACAAATAAGACCTTAAAAACAATCACAAGTAAGCTATTTTGTTTTGATATGCTTCATTTCTATACTCTAAATAGCCACACTGAAAATCAGCATGGGACTTTGTTTATGTTTACTTGATAAGATTATTGTACATACCAGACTTTAAAACTAATGTGAAACTGGTTGTGTGGTGGAAAAAATCCAGATAAATTGATCATACTTTATTATTGCATCTTAATGGTTATAGATTTTTATGAAAAGCCTTTCCAATATACATCTACCATTTACCAGAAAGTTGATAAATTCTATGAAAAACTAACCGCTACAGCAAAATGAAGCCGATGGTATTTAAATCCAAAAGTTGTGATGGTGCATTGTACGGAAACTTTTCCTCCAGAGGGGAAAAAAATATATTAGAAGTGACAATAGTATTTCAGATTATGCAGAATATTTGGGTATTGTCCTAAACCCAGTAAACTAATTATTTTACCAGTTTTATCCTCTGGCAGAAATAGATTTATTCTACATTTACTAATCAATGAAACTACTTACCACCACCACCACCACCGCCTCGTCCTCCCCCTCCACCGCGACCACCTCTGAAACCACGACCGCCCCGGAATCCTCCACCACGGTGGTCACCACCTCCACCTGTCGAGAAAAAGCAAGTTTAACAATAGGAACGTTGTACCAAATAATAAAATTCCTGACAAATCTTGTAACAGTCCAGGCTCTCTATGCCGATTGCCAAATTAGCCATTTGTTATTTTAAAAACTTGAATTTCACTTAGCAAAATAATTTGAATGTTATAATGGATATTTAATATAAATTTCTAAACATTCAGCCCACATAATATCGTTTACACCAAATACTGTTATGTCCAATGTGGATTATAAATACAGATTTATCTGCATCTTCACACCACCACTACCATTTTCAAACTACACACCAAATACACTTGTGAGATGGAGTGCAAGTTGCAACAAAATGAATGTTATTCTACCCGATTGTAATACTTCGTTAGTTCCTAAACGCCAAATCAAAATGGAGGAAATGTTTGGTCCTTATGTCCCTTGCCAAGATGTTTTGCCTCAGAAATATAGGCTAGACAGTAAACCAGTATAATTGGACATATGGGATGAGGTGTTCATGAGAATTGTAAAATGATTAACGGGGTTTTGAACAATGTAAGAAAATAAAAGCTCCATCGCCATTTTACAAATACAATGTTCCATATACCGCCCCGAAAACATTTCAATACTACCGATTTATCTGGTTTGGTATCCGTATTTGGCGTGTCACAGCCAGCTATTCTATAATCTTTATCAATCTGTATTTAAGAGTATCAATTGTGCAAGTTTACATAAATTTACCAATTGCAATTTAAAAAAAAAATTGTACTAACATTAAGAGAAACTACTAGTTCCGCAAATCTTGTCTGTTCCATAAACTATGACCAACACTACATGACAATGTTGACCAACTCTCAGGAACAAAATGAAACCAGATCAGAACCTAAGAAACCAGAACGGCTCCTTTCAGAAAATCCCTCATCTCACTGTTAATGTTCCACAGACGTAACACTGATTTCTCACAAGAGGTCAGCTGACTGGTCTGTGGATGCACCCAGAGTTGGTTTATTTTTTTAAATAGTTTATTGGCCCCAGCAATAAATACGATAGTGTCAGGGTTGGGGCCCTGAAATACACTACCTTACACAATAATGTTAATAGTTAAATATTACAATGTACATCATGGAATATATTACAAGAGTAATACCACATGAATACATGACATTTCGTGAGACATTAATTTTTGTCAGCATAGCATAGCGATTTGATGCACAACATTAAAACAAATGTAAATTCTTAATCACATTCAATTACTTGGCAAATATCGCTAATCAAACATTTGAACGCCGGTCACTAACATTAGTCGATTGCTCTGCCAAACATTTAGAAAATGTATATTTTAAAAAGAAGTGTCCCTCTTAGTCTAGGTGGATCATGATTAAAATGGGAAACCATTTCATGCATACATAAACCTTTGTAACAGCCGTTCCCATATTAATCTAAAAAGTGTGTCATCGAGGCTGTACAGACTTTAAGGTATATATTGTATCCATGGTATTTAGCAAAAACACTATGGTATTTTGAATCACAGGAAAAGATCAGTAGTATTTGTGAATACACAAGTAAAAAATAAGTAGTATTTGTGAATACACAAGTAAAAAATTAATTGGCATCTAATCAGAGACTACACCATAAAGTATCCAAGGATAATCTGCACATTCTCAACTATTCAGAAGACTAGTTAACCAATTGTATACTAATTTTAATTAGGTCACGTAAATCTATAAACCTTTAAACTTTAGTGTCGTGCTCAGTAATGGCAAGTAATCTACATGAGAAATCAGAGATTGCAGTCCGAATATTGCATCATCGCACAACTTTCCCTCCAAAATGATCCCAGACTATTTTTTTTATTTGCATTTTGTTTAGTTAGAATACACACAAAGTAAGGTGGGTTTTTTTAAGGAATTTGGTTGTTTTACGGTCAACAAATCTAAGTATTGTGAATAGTTTACATGAAATTAATCTGTACTGTAGTTAAAAATTGATTGGATGTATATATATGTATATAAAAAAGCACTCGAAATGGTTCTTCTAAAACTTAGCGACTTCAAAATGAAGTAAAACTTACGTCCACCAAAGCCACCTCTTCCTCCTCCTCCTCCGCCGCCTCCACCACCACCTGATCGCTCAGCTGCGAAGTCTAGGAAGACTTGACGGCCATCTACCTCCTGTCCCTTCATCTGGTCGTATGCTGAGGAAGCTGCATCTGCAGAGCTGAACTCCACAAAGCCAAATCTGAAATTTACAATCGGATAATAACATCAGTATTTTATACTACAAACTCAACACCGTCCTTGAAGTATTATCACCAGCAAAAACTTCGATATAGTAAAAATATGTTATTTAATTCACTGAATTCTTGTTAGGATAAAATAAATCTAAGTCACTAAATTTTCCCACGCGGATGAACATTAAGTTAACCAAGAATCTTATGTGGGAGAAAGAAACCTCAAATCAGTCGAATAATCATTATCAAGTGTAAAGCATGTAAAAAAAAAAAAAATGGGACACTAAATTTTCAGGGTCTTCCCCTTCCCATAATCGGTCAAATTTAGTATATCAAGGACTAGAAACGGATTGGAAAGATTTGAACATCTACTTACCCTTTGCTTTTACCAGTATTCCTGTCCATTGCAATTCGAGCAGATATGGATCCATCAAAATGTTTCTGTAGGAATTGGTCTTTGGTGTTGAAGTTCAGGTTCTTTACAAACAAAACCTTGGATTCACCTCGGACTGAAATGAACAATTTATTAACTTAAAAGAAATGCTAAAAGTACATTAAACAATTCACCTCAAATAAAAAGTATCTAAGTGTGCCATCTCAATCTTATTTTAACACCATAGCAGAAACCCGGATCATTGCATATATTTTGTTTAATGTACTAGACCAAGATTGAAGTGTTATCTCTTTTATTGTACTTATCCCCGACCTCTAACCTTGGTATTTCCCCCCTAATGCATCTATCTTTTTATAATGGGCTTTCAATGGTCCCGTGGGTAGTAGGTGTATTGCCACTGCACCCAGTTATGTTTCATTAACATGTAACAATTAGTCCTGCACAGACTGCCCATAAAGCAGGTGTGGCCCCAAGACTGCATACTTCCATATAATTCTATATAAGCATGAAAATAAAAGTTTAAATGAATTAGCAGTTTACCTCCTGACGATCCTCCACCACCTCGTCCTCCCCCTGCACCTCCTCTCCCCCCACGTCCTCGGGGAGATCTGGTGTCACGCTTCGCAGCACGGTCCAGAAATAGAGAGCGACCTTCCAGGTCAACTCCTTGCTTCTCACTCAGCATTTCTTCAACCTTCGCCACATCGTCAAACACGATGTACGCAAAACTGAAATAAAAGGACATCAATACATATTAATGTGACAATATTTCAGCAGGCTGGCTCAACAAGGCAAAGAATGTTCGCCTCCATGATTATTATTATAATAATGTAATGCATCAAAGATAATACAGCTATATAAATTATAATGGTTAACTTGGGTCATGCTCAGTAATGGCATTGAATCTTCCTTACATATTCAGAGATTGCAGTCCGAATAATACATCACAGCATGATCTAATTGAATTATTAATGAAACCATAATAAAGAATAAGCATCTCATGATTTTCAAGCATATGGTTCAAAATGTCATTGGAGATCTTTAATTAATAAACAAATAGAACCTTTATATCACTCGTTTTAAACAAACTCATGAAGACAGAATTGTGAAATTAACCTTGTAGAAATCTCCCAACTATTCCTCTTTTCATTTTAACACCTGGTAGCTTAAAGGGCTTGTATAACAATTTCAATAATGTTAAAAGGCATGTTACAAGGAATTGTAAATTATATGGACCCGAAATGCATTTCTTAACATCGCCCCATCAACCAAATAAACCTGTTGTGCCAATTTAAGAGATCTATAGTCCGATATATAAGTATTTATAAGCAATATAACGAAAAGTTTTAACGATGCTCACATTATTTAGGCTTATATTGGTGTCTGACACATGGTAAAAGACCCAGAGATGTCTTAACGAGTCTACACCAAATAATTTAACTTTGCATTTCAGAGTTCTTTGGGTCGCGAAACCAACTTTCTTGGCCATCTCCAAATCTACTCGTACACTCACCCTTTGTGACCTCCTTCAGCACTTTCAGGCAGTCTAATGTCTACAGCATCTTCGAAGAATTCTTCTAGGGTTTCTTTGGTTACAGATTCAGCCAAATTTTTCACAAACAATGTTTTGTCATCTTTACTATCTGCAAAAGAAAGAGGATATTTAGTCAACTGATTTATCAAAGTGGTAAACAATTTACAATTAGCTTCACACTTCTGGTTAACCCACTGCCACCAATATTCATGGGGCACCTTCACAAAAACAAGAATCGGAATTTTAAAGTACAAACCAGTACCTTTGGTATTCTAGGCATGGTATGTACACAGATTGGGACCAAAATAGATTGAATAAATTAATTAATTTTGTATTTCAAGTGATGTGTCTACAATTCCCCCACCCCCAATCCCCCTAAAACATTTATTGTCCTCGAAAGATTGCTATAGATCTGTAAGCCTACTGAGGGCAATTTGTTAGCAAATTATCTTACCTAACCATGTATCGCTCAACATGGGTACAGACGTAGGGCTATATCTGCCACTCGCCAATTTACCATTGTCCAGAAATGGTCCTACAAGCTGTTGATGCATGGTATTGTGGTCCATTAAAGTGCACCGTACGGCCCAATACCTGGGACTTCAGCACTCTAGGTTTGTTAGGGTTACCTCACCCTGATCCATTGACCAATCCAGCTTGGGTGTCCCTAACAGAAGCCAAAGCTCCTGCTGGCATAGCCCTCCGGGTCACCGAGACGTACAAGCCCCCATGTCAAGGAATGGACCATAAAGGGGAACAATTGCACAATATTATTTGAGGTAATATCTGCCATTTTTCAAGTTCTCTGGCAACATTTTCTATTGACCCAGGCCTGGCCCTGAATCGGTGAAGACAAGTGAAGAAAAGTACTAACCACCAGATCCTGCTTGTTTCTGTGGGGCAGCAGGACGAGGGGTGTTGTCCTGTGATAGTCGTTCCTTGGCCTTCTCGATTTTCAGAGCCTTATCCATGAACTCCGCTCCGTTCAGAGCCAATGCCTTTTCCAAATCGCTGGGATCGGCTAGATCAACATATGCAAATCTACAAAAAAAATTCATTACCAATATTTTTATTTTTTATTTTTACATCATTAAAATGTATGCCATTTGAAACTAAATTCCTACAAAATATTCTATAGAATAGTTATTTGACGATACTAACACAATTTAAGGGTTATATTGGCATGTTAAAGTTAAAGGAAACCCGCTGCCACCACATGTAGGGAAAGAAAGGTTTTAATTAACGACTCGCTTAACTCGCTTTATTTACAGTTATATTGTTGACTACAAATCAAGACTCCAGAAATGTAGCCATAATAGCTGTTGATGCATGGTATTGGTCTATTTAGAGTGGCGCAATACCAGATTTCAGCACTCTAGGTTTCTGTTAGCGTTACCTCACCATTAGTCCATATCATAGCCTCTAGCCATTGACCAATCCAGCTTGGGTGTCCCTAACAGAAGCCAAAGCTCCCGCTGGCATAGCTATCTGGGTCGGATATACAAGACCCATCACGTCAAGGAATGGACTATGAAGGGGAGCCAATATTAGGGAAAGGTCTTTATATAGGCTATGCCTGTTGAGCAATCCCATCTGTTCATATAAACAGAAATAAATATTGTTTAAAACAAGGCGAGCCATCTTTTATATGTACTTTATCACAGAACCGTACATACTACTGCCTTTGTTAAACCAGTTGTGGGGCACTGGTTGGAACGGGAAAAGGCCAAATGATAATGCGTGGCAGAGAATAAATCTATTGGTTCTAGTCAATACAAAAACTGGTTAAACATGTTTTAGATCCTTGAATATTGACTTACTGTTTATGGTCAATTTTCCGAACTTCAGCAATCTCAATATCATTTTTCTTGAAAAACTTCAAGATCTTTTCATCGGCTAGGGTCTTTGCCAATCCACCAATAAATAAGGATACTAAAAAAAATAAAAAATGAATGAAAACAATGGCTAAAGTAAGTAAAAAAATTCTATCATAAACCATACATTTCCCCAATCAAATTGGACCAAAATTATCATTTGACTGAAAGAAACCAAAATAGTATTGCAATTTTAATATACTTGTCCTACACTTCAATTGTTCACATGTTTGGGAGTTTTAATTGGATAGGTATATAATGTCTGTCTAGTACAATTTAGTCTTCCTAGGTCATAATATACTTGAGACTCAAATGGGTACATGTTTTTACCAGAACCATGATAAGGAAGTCCGCTTTTGTAACAAAGACATTTTAAAGTTCGTAACAGCACAAAGTATATTTTAGAACACTGCATACAGTCCTACCCAAATTTTCAATGAAATCTAAACCGGTCATTGAAACGGTGTCAAAAAATGTACTTAATTTTGATAAAACTAGAAAAAAATGCAGTTGATACCTGTTTCATCGTCGTCATCACCTCTCGACTTTTTGGTCGTAGCATCATCTGCAAAAGACAATGTATTTAATAAATTAGCAACATGCATACTAGGTAGAATATACGCACGATTAAGTAGATTTGGTATATAAAACATTGCTATTATAACACCAGTGCATAAAGTGTATAATGATAAACATAGGTATATCACTATGAACCAGTATTCATGTTATCGACGCCTTAGTTACTTGGCATTAATTTAGGATTTCGTCCAGATTCCAGGGTACATCCTCAATGAGCCGAGAAGCCTCATCGCTTGCACCACAGTTCTGAATATTAGGATCTCTTTGATGAATTCTAGAGGATACTTTATAGAATGAAAACAAATATAGCCGAGGGTACCACATCCATACGCTAAAAAATATCTTAGTGTATGCAGATTAACCCGGTCATCAGGGGATTACCAATTTAGGGCGACCTTAAGGTAACTAACCCACTGCCTGCACTCACTGGGCCTACCCCTTCCAATGTTTTTTTCTAAACCATTTTCCATTGACAGGAAACGGATATTTGGTAGGCATTAAGGGGTGGGTACTGGTTGGAACGAGGTGAAAAGCATAGCTAATTCAGAGCTTGATCCATTAATTAACATTAGCACCCCAGGTAATCACTACTGAATGCACCTAGTCCAACCCTTAAGTGTGAAGTCAAAATGCTTAGTGTCATGGCTTCTAGAATGCCCCAGTCATGTGGCTAATTATTACGGTATAGCTAGTAATTACTGTAACCAGCAAACTTATTTATAATGGCTAGTGAATAATGAAAAGAATTGGTATCTTGTCTAGTGATTTTTTAATTCTAGAAGCCACGAGTATGTGAGGATCCAACCCTCAAAAATATTGCTTTCTAGGGTTTAGTAAATCAAATTAGTTAAATAAGGTCTTGGTACTACACATGGTTACGGTGTTGATTGCAATTGGGGGAAAAACCTATTTTGATCACACCATCTCAACAATTCTGACTAGCACTACAAACTAAGAAAAATCTTTACTAAGATTAAACTCTAAAAAATGTTAGTGTTATGCCAACGATTACAAACATGCTTTATTCTAAGAGTAAACTAGTTTCCGTATGCTTCGGTTATTGGGCTAGTTATTTCAAGGATTACTAACCAGCTTTTTCGCCCCAAGAGGGAACACTTCAAATATGAATTAAGTACACTTAAAATAGTTAATGGCCCTATCTGGCTTCAATTAATGCTAAGGTTATCCTAAGGGTTACTACTATAAGTTTTATTCTAAGATAATGTGTTTCCACATTCTTGTTACTGAATCCAATACTTTTAAAAGTGAACAGTATTCCCTGGTTTCAGTTATACACTAAAGGTTAATGTCAAGTTACGCACAGGTCCGATTTCTCATTGGTGGTTCAAGCGGAAATTGACAAACTATAATTCCCCTGTTGATGCATGTATGAACTAGAAAATATTGAAGATCTATATAGAATAGTTATAAGAAACTGTGCACCATGCTATTTCGGTTTATACTAGCTTCAACCAGAAATTCTAAGTGGTCTATTTTTACTTTAATCGCAGATCAAGCTTGAACCACCAACGAGAAATTGGGTCTAAGTGTTATTCTAATGGTTAAGCTTTATTCTAATAGTTATTGAAGTTTAGGTCTTTATTAGTTTTTGGACCCAGTACTCCTACAGAGTGATTGGCCAACACACCGTCCGAATCATCCTCAGAATCGTCATCAGACTCATCTTCAGATTCATCATCAGAATCTTCCACCTCCTTTTTAGCCTTAGCCTTTCCTATTGCTGCCGCTGCCTTTAACTTCTTGGCTAACTGCGGAGGAAGCTCGTCTGTGTAAAGAAAATTATGGTCAAGTCAGCTGAATAGACAGCACTGAATCTTGACAAAAGCGAAGCTGAATCTAGTACTTAGTTCACAGGACTTCCTAGAGCTTGTCAGAAACCTTACATAATGTTCAAATAAGAAGAAAAAAACTTACACCTACACCGTAACTGTAATCTTGTTAGATTATCACATGTTCCTTTTTATAGTAAGAACAAAACCAACTCTAAATACTATCAAAGCTAAATTTGTAAACTATTTACATTATGGGCAATACATACAATAACCCACTTGTAATTCTGAATTAGAAATATAAATGGTCTTTCGTGAAAGTAAAGTCCGTCACTAGCTTGGACAGACATTTATATCACAGGACAGTCTAATTACTTGT
>JAULBQ010268804.1:0-10072 GCA_032355525.1 Pachydermia laevis
CTTGGGTGTCCCTAACAGAAGCCAAAGCTTCCGCTGTGATAGCTATCTGGGTCACTGAGACATACAAACCCCTCACCACATCAAGGAATGGACTATGAAGTGGTTAAGTTAACTAAAAAAAAGTATCACTCAGTATTCCATGCTTCAAAAGACACTTTTCGGGGTCGAGTGAGAGACTTGCTTTAGTGTAGTAGCTGTTAAATCATCAAATAGTGCAAAATACATCAGCATTATTACTTATTCAATCTTCGCAAGTAAAAGGCCCGACCTTTTAATGCGTTTTTGGTTCTCGTATGAAATGAAATCATGGACTTCTTGTTATTGTCTTGTCCATTATATACTATGGTCACATTAAGTATTATACCTCATAGATTATTGTTTTGATGTAAGTAGGTGTGTATCTTGCTAATCTCGGACAGTAATAGTGTTTCATTGTGTAGCCTTTAGATAAAGTAGTTGCTAATAAATCAGCAAATCTTTATAATTCTACCTCATCTTATTATCATAAGACTCCACAGAGTATCTGGTGTTTTTTTTACTGTTTAAGCAGTGTTTTCCGCAGACCCCCTAAGGGACCCTAGGCCAACCCTGTGCCGACACTGAAAATTAGACCAATAATATGGGTACATGACACCCATATGTACTCCAAAATAGATAAAAAAGGCACTAAATTTCAGAGTTCCGAGTTGACTCATAATATTTGGGACCTAAGTTAATGTCCAGCCATTTTGCCAACCCTCTGAACTCAAATCCTGAGAGAAACGCTGTTAAGATCAGCACAACTGCATGCAATTTGTATGGCATTAATTGGTTTCATAAAGATATACAGCAATTGGATCCTGGTACAGTTTCTTTTGAATATTATAGATACGCAAGAAGAACAGGAACCTGCTTGTAAACATAGTTTTGTACATAAACCTAAATCTCAAATTGCAACGAAGTTAATGTTTATTATTAATTAAATATATAAATAAGTTTCCAAAATATAACTTGGTTATACAGTCAAACTTTGATAACTCGACATTGAAGCGGGTGACGAAATACTTAAAAAGAGTTTCGGGCAGTCTGAGTTTTCGATATTCAAATACATGTAGTACATATTAAAATTGAAACTGAATTGCAGTTGAATGATTTCGTTTGATATTGTATGAAATGTGCTCACAACTCTGAAAATTATGCATCCCTAATTGAAAAACTAATTAATATATGTTTTTGCCACACAACTCTAGTCCAACCTTAAGTGATATATATACGAATGTAAAACCGAACTCGGTTTGATCACACAACTCACTTCAAGTTTTGGAAGTCTAATATCTATTAAATCTTTATGGTGGGACCAAAGAATTACTTTGAGATATTGAAGTTCTTGAGAGATCAAAGTTTTCGAGATAGAAGTGTGTTATTACTAGTTTATATAGCCATTCGGCCGGGGCCGGCAAATAACTTTGAGAAATCGAAGTTTATGAATGATCAACATTTGAGTTATTGGAGTTTGAATGTAAATAAATAAGTAGATGAAGTTTATTCCATTTGAAATAATCTTCAGTCATATTTGTTTTCGATCTTTTGAGAAACGGGCTCCAGATCCTGAACTTTAATAACATCGTGAGGCTCTAACTCCATAACAAAGTCATTAGAGCCTGGAGTCATGACTTTAACATTTCATAATCACGGTCCTGGTTGTATGGTGAAAACTACTGTCATCTTGCAAACCATATGGTTGCATGTTATTAATATGGAGCAAATGTATTTTTGTTCATTGTATCATCTTGTATATCAAAATTAAAATATAAGAGTGAATTGACCGTTTTGGATTGTTTTTATGTCAACATACATGTTTATAGTGCTTAGTACATATTCACACATAAATCTCATCAATATATTTTCACAGCAGCCATACATTTTAATATCTGTCTGGGGATAATTCCTGTAGTAGTCGCTTCAAATTGATCATGGATCCACAAAAACATTCGGATCTTCCCCAGAATATAATCAGTTGGTCCTTGTCACATGACCAATCAAAACGTGATAAAACGCCACTATACACACCCAATCCTAAAAACTTTATTCCAAACCACCATAAATGCCAACCAGTTTCTCTGCAACCTGCGATATATCCTCAGACATAACTTGAACTTGTATTGTTCACCTGTGAACGGTGTCTTGAGTGGTGTTTGCACAATGGTTTTAAAGATTGGTTATTGTGTTTTGTGCTGAAACTTCATATGTTCATAATAGTTTTAGATATCTTGGGGAAAAGACCTACGAACAGACGGCTAGGAGTGAAAACTTACCCTCCTGAGTGGAGGAAATAAAGGAAAGGTTCCACTACCACCTGCATGTGATAAACAGGATTAAATACATGTCTACTACTTTGAACAGGAATACGTTGGTAGCATTTGGGAAGAAATTCGATAGGTCGAGGATATGTCCACACACACTTTGTGATTACACAGGAGAGTTGATATCCAGGAAGTTAGTGCCTAATGCACATATCACAATTTTATACAATTGCCATGGGATAGTATTGCCAATCTTCAAGGTTGTTTTATCATGCAACTATACTTCCAGTTACCCGATAACACCTATCTGATAATCCAGTGTTAGTACGTGACTGCCTGATAACATCTACATTACTAGCATGATAACACAGCATTGCTAAGCGTTATCAGGCTCTAGGAAGTCAGTTTCAACATGACAGTATGTTATTATGTTACTAGGAAGTGAATTTTGCACATGACATTGGTTTAATTTCGTGTTTGTCGAACATCCGATTCCATTAATAAATGTTGAATTGCATAAATAAATAGAACTTTTACACTTCTCATAACATTATTATGGCTACTATTTTCAATTATCCATCATCCGCCTGCCTTTTGAATTAAACATTAAACTGATAAAACCAAGTGACTTCCTGCAAACGATCTTTATGTATAGTAGCGTCTGATGTCACATGGACATTGGAAGAACTGCACATCGTTGTGACGTAGAAACTCAACCTGTGTTGTAGATTTCCTTAAGTTATACCTAAACTTGTCCCGTCTGACAGAAACAAGTAAAACGTAGTTTGAAAGAAGTTGCATGATACAAAAATAACGGGTCACTATGCTCTCCTGTTACACCATTATCTAAACCTCGCCAAATAAACACGATATCAAAACATAGTGACCTGATATTCTATTAATGTATTTTAATAATAAAACAAGTGACTCGTGGAAATAACTGACAAATTAAGACTAAGAACCCAAACGAGATCCGTTACCAAATTTTTTATTACACAATTCACACATATTATGATAAACAAATGTGTATAACATGTTAATTTAACAGCACCAAAGTTATTAGGATATTCAATGTAAATAAAGACACTGCATACATGGCCCCACAAACCTATTCCAATTAAATGTTAACAGTTAATTGACAAACATAATTATAATGAAAAGAGAAATTGTACAAGAATTGTCTTTGAGTTCACATTTCTGATAAATACTTTGCTAGTTTAAGAACCAGCATTGACAATGTATTCCACTGAATGTCAATACCTTGCTAGTTTAAGAACCAGCACTGACGATAGTATTCCACTGAATGTCAATACCTTGCTAGTTTAAGAACCAGCACTGACAATAGTATTCCACTGAATGTCAATACCTTGCTAGTTTATGAACCAGCACTGACAATAGTATTCCACTGAATGTCACCACCTTGCTAGTTTATGAACCAGCACTGACAATAGTATTCCACTGAATGTCAATACCTTGCTAGTTTAAGAACCAGCTCTGACAATAGTATTCCAATGAAAGCCATTACACCTTGCTAGTTTAAGTACCATTCAATTTGGTGGTCCTCTCCTTTGATGTCAGGAGTTACTCCAGATACACTGAGCCGTATAGTTTTAACAATGTCAAAATAGTTGCCAAGTAGAAACCATGTACACACATCAAAAACATTTGAAATAAGATACAAAATATTTTGGTTCAAATTCTTTTTCTTTTTTCCACAATGTTGCAAATTTATAAGTAGAAAATAACTTTTAAATATACGACTACCGAAGTGTCCTGCTGTGCCCATGTAACATGTTTTTCACTAACCAATAAATACTTATTTGAGTCTGAATCTTAAAAACTTGGGCATCAACCACCATATTACAGAGCAGATTTGTAATAAATGAATATATAATAATTTGTTTTTAAAAATGCTGATGATTCTGGAAACGTCATATAAAAATATGGTAACTTGGAACTTCACTTGATCTTGGATAAGAAGTGAAGTTGAACGACACAGGGCTACTGTTTGATCCAAATTGTCACGTTCAAGTGGTTCTATAAATACACACTCACAATCAACCATCCATTCATACATCACATAGCTTTGTTGACACCTCACTGGGATGAAACATATTGATGGAATGTATCCACCGTTGACCAGAAAGTTTAACATCCAATGTCTTTACAGTTTGGGGAAGAAATAGAACTTCCACCATACTATTTTGGATCAGCAGTTTAAAATCGCAAAGTATTGTGAAATGGGTACACTTTATCCTGATATACATCATGATATTATTTTAATGTTTTACATGAATTTTGAGGAATGGCTTCTGTTACTAGTGATGGGTATTATGATATTAGTACTTTTTATTATGATGTATATCACAATATATTATTTTCATTGGAGAAAAGCTTCTCACAACATAAGGGAATAAAAAATTAGTAGTTTATTAAATCTCAAAATGTCTTCTCACAACTTAAGGGAAAAAATATTAGTAGTTTATTAAATATTAAAATGTCTTCTCACAACTTAAGGGAAAAAAATATTAGTAGTTTATTAAATCTGAAAATGTCTTCTCACAACTTAAGGGAAAAAATATTAGTAGTTTATTAAATATTAAAATGTCTTCTCACAACATAAGGACATTTTTTTTTAGTTTATCCTGCAATCAACATAATATAAGTATCATCTCAGTCGGGCCCGTTGTTTTTGACTTCCCAATTACCAAGCGTATCGGTACAAGTAGGGTGATGAAAATGAATGGTCCTCCTTCACTTAATTGGGGAACATTTTAGCGACTTGCACTTGACGGGACCCAGTTTTGTGACCATAGGACTGCTCTGCCATTCTGCAACACAGGCTTCGCTGGTACGGAAATCAGGCTGCAAAGAAAGAGATAATTTTATGAACTATATCAAAAGATAAATATAAAATATTAAATTCCATTATTTACAGCCTGATCTTCATAGGTATATTGAAGATGATCGAAAATGCAAAGAAATAGAACCACCTGCTTTTTACAGTGCAGTGAAACCCATCAAGACCGGACCCTCAGTAAACCGGAATTCCCCCCCAAACCGGACGCTTTCCACAGTCCAGTGATTTTTGCATCCTTTAACACTAAAGTTTACCCCTCTAACCTGAACATCAGACAATATATTAATCCCAATGTGGTTATTTAGTGTAAAGTGTAACTCTTAAAACCGGACGGTCACGCAGATACCAATCATTATGGCACCAGTCAGTTCTTCATGATTACGAAAATAGGGAGCGAATGAAATGTGTGCATGCTCCAGTTTATATCTGTGATTGACAATAAACACTAAAGTTCAATTGACAGCTTTGAAGTGTAAAGAACTACAATACATGCAAACACTGTCTTTATTCTGTACTTTATTGTAGCTCGTTGAATTAGGTTACAATTGTGATTTACTGCAAAGACGAGTTGGACATGGGTACTGAAATTCAACAATTTTGAGATCCAAACAGTGAAACGTTACATATGAGGCAAATAGAAAAGGGAGAAGTGAAGATTGAACTTTTTTTTTGACAAACGTAAAATGTTGCCACGTTCCGCATTCATTTGGGAAGGCTCGATATTAATCATAATTTTTTGCTATCAAATACTACGCCTGTCAGCCGTTAAAAACCAAAGAGAGATGACTATCATAGAGTCACCTGTACCAATCGTCTTTCGACGTTTCACACTTGTTAAAAGTTGTTTGTGAACAATCAGAGTCCACCCTGAATTCATCAGTCGGAAAGTCTGTGTCTGTGCTGAACATTATGTGCAGCTTCACGCTATATTAGTTTATGTTTCGAAGGGGTAAACAATTTTACAAAGTCCGTAAATAAATTTGCAGGAAGCAAACATTTGTCATTGCATTGACAAAAGCAGCCTTGTTATAGGATATTTAGAGTAAAGGAAAATATTTCTAATGCAAAAGGCTGCTATTAAATTGTATGTCGAATGCAAGGGCTGTATATGGTCGATATTGTCTGGAATGAGCCGGCCTGTCTTGACAGAGTCTGGAGAGGGTTAATGTGCACATTTTCAAACCAATGTTTGCTCTGTTTGTTTTGTTTGTTGTTAAACTATACAAGAAAAATATTTTTCATGGTTTACTGGAATTAGAATAATACAAAAATGCTTGTTGGAGACAATTTATCTACATTTATCTTGTGGTATTTACTATTTAAACATATTCAACTTGCTATTTTTATTTTGATATCTTTCACAACCACTAATTGTAAGACAAAGTGTCTTCAACAGGTATTATTTTGACATCATTCTTTCAGGACTTGCTGTTTGGGACATTACTGACAACAAGCAAACAAACAAATATTTTAGTTAAGCATCTACCTGCAATTTTTCCCAAACTTTCTTTTTGGGTTTGAGCTGCTCGTCTGGTGTGCCATCTTCATATCCTTCAATGAAGACGCGATCTCCGGGAGAACTTCCCTCTGGTGGGTCGAGGGGTTCTACAGCTCGTGGGTCTTCACTGAAACAACAAGTCAAACCTTAAGATAAGGAAGGAAGAAATTGACGTATTTCTCAGTGACCCAGAGAGCTATGCCTGGAGGAGCTTTGGCTTCTGTTAGGGACACCCAAGCTGGACTGGTCGATGGGTAGATGCTAGACTGATATAGACTAATGGTGAGGTAACCCTAACAGAAACCTCGAGTGCTGAAGTCACAGGTATTGGGCCGCAAGGCACACTCTAATAGACCACAATACCATGCATCAACAGCTATTATGACTACATTTCTAGACAAAAATGACGTCATCGGGGCTTGCCCTGTGATGACTCACCAGGCAGGTGCAGCGCTGGGCTCCTTACCTCGAGGGCGCCCATCCTCAGCTACAGAAGAAGCTGTACAGCACAAGAAGTGATCTACATAGTCACTGCTTGTCTAGACTTGTAGTCCACAAGCAAACGAAAAGAAGAAGAAGAAGCTAATTGCATTTCTTTCCCATCTAAAATTCAAAACCCTCTTTCTCTGCTTTTATATAGCCAAGATAAAAATAACAATTTACTTTAAGAATTTACAAAGCAATAATTTTATATAAAATTAATGAAAAAGAAATATTTCCTAAACTTGATTGTATTTAAGTTACCGTAAGCTTCTGCAGCTAGTATCGGCACAATGAATTGTGGTCACCTAGGTGATGGTGGAAAATTAGACCTTTTAATTTTAACAGGGTTGATACAGCCACGCACCATATAAAATTAATCTTTTTAGGTCTCGAAAAGGCCTTTTCAAAATATTTTCAATGTTATCTCTATGTTAAAAAACTACAAAATAAATATACACGAAAAATATATGTCCACTATCCAAGTTGTGATGGTGGCAAAGTATATCTTTTAATTTTAACCATACTGGTGAAATTAAAGGAATACTCCTGAATTTGAAACCACTATAACATGTTTCCAGATAATTAATATAAAAAAAATATTCAAATACAATACTTAAATGTTCTTGCTTATTCCTGTATCTCCAATACATTTCTGGCCATCTAATCTTTTGTTGTGCTTTAGTTTGGACGTTTGCCTACATAATCGTGTGTGAAAATGTATCAGTTTAGTTTGACTGAATGTTTAAACAAAACGAATACACATATTTATATAGTGATTTTAGATAATGATTGGTTAAAAATAGGAACAAGTTGTGTTCTCTTTAATGTTACAATTTCCATTCAACATCTCAACCCAGCCACCAGAAAACAAACAAAAACAACAACGACATCCTCCATTTACCCCAACTGTCGACAGAACAAGGGGAACAATAATAACAACAAAATAATATCAATAATAATGATATTAATAGCACTAAAGAGTTCATTTCTAGTCCTGACGAATGGTTCAGAACATCTCACATGTTTGGTCTTGGTCTCACCAAATATTCCTATGATGGTTTGTAATACATTAAACGTTGGCTTCTGGTAACTTGGTTTCTATTTTAATTTCATCTTCTTGCTTCATTTTGTCATCGTTTGTTTCTACCTTGCTTTCTTCTTCAGGTTTTTTCATCAGTGATCGTTTCAGTTCCTTGAATCGAAGCTGATAACTTTTTGTCTTCCCCAATACCTTCTCAAATCTGTTTTCCTTGTAACTGTTTCAGTTGTTGAATCCAAATTCGTAACAGTGTGGATTATGCCGTGCCTTGTTCTTCAGTTAGTGAATATCCAGGGTTGTCTTGTACCGGAAGTTCTTCAGTTAGTGTTTGTTCTTGAGGATTCCGATTCCGTCTGTTTAGAAACAAAATAATGTTAATTTCAATAACAAAACAATTAATAAATATTCAAACAGTTTTGTTATAAGAGGCAAATTGATTCTGTATTTTGTACTAAACAAAGACATCCACAGATTGTTCCGGTCAGGGGGTGGGGTAGGCTACAGCCATCTTCACAGAATCGGACGTTGTTGCTTAAAGTCCTTGGCCCGGTTGTTCGCAACCTAGATTAGCGTTAACCCTGACATACTGCCGAACCACAAGTTAAATTTAACTTCTGGTCAAACATTGCCTTGTTCGAATATTGGGCAGCACTAACTCACGATTAAATATGCACTAACTCTGGGTTAAACTCACAATTAAATATGCACTAACTCAGGGTTAAAGTTAAAGCAGGTAGAGCTGACGCTGGGGTAAGTGTCTAACCAGTATGGCGAATATGCTAGTATTGTGCAATTCGGTACCAACGATAACAGAACTGCAAGGCAATTATCAACATCTGACATCAACATTAAATCAACATACCGATGCAGAACTAAAATCTCGATCCAGGCACCAACTGATAATGAACCATGACGGAAAAGTAACATTGTCTGATTTCATATTAGTTATTTCTTAAAACTTTATAACCTAGTAATATCCATGATGCTTTGCTAAAGAAAGACAATTCAAAATCGTCTTATTGACTTGTTTCCCCTCATGACCTACAAATTAAATGGGGCCCATTACAGGTTTATGATTTAATTACCATTAGGTGTACAGTCCACTTTTCGTTGCCCCTAAGCATAATATTATGGACAATAAGACAAATTTACAAACTTCATGAAGTGAACTTTGATGTATGAAAATACAACGTTGAATATATAATTGAAGACACGAAGTGAAAACCGCCATAATATAACGTGAGTTGTCTTTTCGTGCCTACTATGAAAACAGGAAACGACCAGTTAAGATTAAATTGCTACTCATAAGTCAACTGATGAAGAACAGGCGTTCAGAAAGAGGAACATGTTTCATTCCCTAAGCAACAAATTCACATCTTGCAAAATCCTTGATTTTCCAGAGAAAGACAATTCGATATCATCTTACTGACTTATTTCCCCTCCTGCATTGAATGAAGCCCATTATCATATTTATATCAATGACAAACTGTATTTCCAGTTGTCATTTGCATTGGCATATTAACAAAAAGTGTGCTAGTCTAAAAATAAGAATGCAAATTAATTCTTGCAAGAAGCTGACATAAAACAATAATGTAATCAAGCATGCATCTATAGAGTATGATATTTTGTGTATGTCAATTCAATACAGGACTATAAATAGCATGGAATATGTGCATCAGCAACATGGCTTAACTAGTGATTACCAAACCCTTAAATCTAACATGTATTTGGATTTAACTAGTGATTAAATTATTTTAGGTCTCGAGATATGGTTGTCTTGGGAGTAGCGGTTTACCAGGGTACTGTTACTGATAGTAGATCATGGGAGATATAGTTGTCTTGGGAGTAGCGGTTTTCCTGGTGACTGTTCCTGATAGTAGATCATGGGAGATATGGTTGTCTTGGGAGTA
>JAULBQ010269915.1:0-10068 GCA_032355525.1 Pachydermia laevis
TGGGGGATGGGGGATGTAATTATCAGTTGAGGTTATGGAAGGTCCACTTAAGTGACAAGTCTGATGGATTGTAGATAATCATAAATTCATTTGGAGTCCATATAATATTTTGTTGTTTACCAGTTAAATAGTATCGTAGGTTACATACTTATATTAATCTGGGTGCTCTGATATGGGGCATTCTTATTTTGGGCACACCTTTTATTGCTGTGACTTTGGTGCAATTCATCAATTATAATTATAAATAATTGTTAGTTAAAGAGAAGAGGGTATAGTGGCCATTAAAAACCTGTTCTTGGTTGGAGCCGGTACTGAGATGCGAACCCTGTACCTACCAGCTTTTAGTCCTAACGCATAACCACTGAACCACAGAGACAGAAGCAGGTTCATCAGATTTGCAAAGTAGGTAGTTGTAGCCCAAAGTTTGCAGTCCAAACACCCCAGGCTGGCACCAAGACGGAGCTCTGCATGACCTTAACTGTGGGGAACTACATGGGATGTTTATCTTTCCTAAAATAGTCTATAACAGATGAAGTGTTGAAGGATATAAACACCAGCCTCTGTGGCGCAGTGGTCAAGCATTCAGACAATAGGCTGGTAGGTACAGGGTTCGTAACTTTGTCTACACCTTGTCTAGATTGTGTTTTCACAGCGAACTGCTCCCTAGACAGGTATTATGTTAAGCACCTGTGAGCAGCCTAGCTCGAACTTGGCGCTATATAAATAGATATTATTATTATTATACTCGGCACTATATAAATAGATAATATTATTATTATTATTGTTATTAGTATTACTACCGGCTTCAACCCAGAGCGGGGTTTTAAGGGCCCAATGGGTAGGTGTATGGTCACTACACCATCTTCTCTCTCTTTAATTATTAACGACTAACAAAACTGTCCTAGACTGACAGTCCAGAAAGCCGAGTTGTGTGCCCAAGACAGCATGCTTCAACCTTCGGGATATAAGCAAGTTAATACCGAGCAAACAAATAACAGGATATAAATGACTCACCGCCCTCTCTTCCATTAGAATTGGCTCCACAGAATTGAGGAAAATGCCCGTTTTCTCTCCAGCATCGTAGATTACACTAAACTGATCTCTACATTCCTTGTCTTGCAACCAGTGTCGTAGATTTCCCTGAAACACAAACACATGAATGAAATGCTTACCAGTGGCAAATGATAATACTGAATTTAGTTACACAGGAAATGTACAGAAATGTCATTAAACAGAACTCAGGGCTAATCTTGGGAATAATTTTGTTTTAGCTCATTTTCAGATACACTGAGTATTTCTGTTTAAAATATTACAAGATGGCCAAATTTAAACAAAATGATATTAGCCAAATACTATTTAATGTCTTAGCCACTCTGTATGAAAATTAGCAATTGGCTCAATTAGCTATGGGCAGAGTGAGCCCTGAGAACTTTCTTTTCTTGAACGGTACAAAAGCCTTCCCACACACCCCTTAAAATATTCCAGAAGTTTAAGCCTAACAATCAAGGCAATGAACATTCAGCTTTACCTTAAATGGTAGTCTAAATGGAAATAAACATAAAAAAGGTAGGGAATTCAGCATCAATAATTAAACTTAATAAATATATCATTTCTGAAATAATAGTAGCCAAGTCAGCAAAATTTATATCCAGTTTTAAATAAAAATAAATTAGAATTCTGAACTCACAGAATTCACAAATGGTTTTGGTTGTGGTGTCTCCCACTTGACTGGAATATCTTCGTACCTGCGCAGATAAAAAATATTCATTTGAAATTCAAAGTGTCTACACCAAAATAACACAATCTTGTTTAAAAGTTTAAAAGCTCTCAGTAAAAAATTAGAGTGTCTGACTTAGTATCATGTACAAAATCAAAGTCATATTATCATCACAGAGCTTAAAAAAACTAAGCTTTAACTAAATTTATTGCATAATATTATTTATTAAATGTTTTTAACCCTCTCCAGACGATATAGGCTGCCTCATTTCAGACGATCTAGGCCATAGACGGCCCATGTATTTAACATAAAAATTTTATAGCAGCCTTTTGCATTAAGAGTTATTTCCCTTTGTTCTACATCTGTAATAAAGACTACTTTAGTCCATACATTGACAGATTGTCTGCTTCCTGCAAATTGATTTACATAGTTTGTAAACATGACTACCCCTCTGAAATGTAAACTAACTCGGCACAAATCTGCAGTCATATTGTTATATAGTGGTAATGTCTGTTTATATATATTATGCCCGAATGGTTTTATCAATATTAAAAGTATAGACTAGTTCTCTTTCAGTGTTTTGATGACAGCGCAACAGAGCTGCGGTGCGTCGGTAGAGAAGGAGGGATAAAAAGCCCGAGAAACGAGTGCGAGGTCAGGCAGTGCGGAGACAGGACGGTGGCCATGCGGTCTGAAGAGATGGCGTTTTGTGTTTTCCTTGGAACAGGACAGTGAACTTTTGTGCCACAGGCTGGAACATTCCTAGACCATTAAGTATCATGTCGGGTTTTGTGTAACTAGTAGAATGTAATTTGTAAAAGGGGGAAAATTGTTTGAAATATTATCTATAGAAAGGGCTGTTCGACTTTTGTTTTTCTTTCTAACGTGTTATTAGTATTTAGTGATACTATTCCACACCCGTACCATAACAAATTGGGGGCTCGTCCGAAAACGAATAGTTAAATCTTGTATTTAAAAATGTAAAGGTTAATTTTATAGAAGTTGCGTTTAATATTTGCATAGTTTTGTAGTTGTTTTGGGGGGTTTGTTTCTTTTTATAGTTTTGTAGTTGTTTTGGGGGGTTTGTTTCTTTTTACTTTTTTCCCCAGCCGTCCTGTAGGCCTACTGCCTCACACTGAGATAGGTCTA
Source organism: Pachydermia laevis (assembly GCA_032355525.1). Lineage (NCBI taxonomy): Eukaryota > Metazoa > Mollusca > Gastropoda > Neomphalida > Peltospiridae > Pachydermia > Pachydermia laevis. Next base: position 2,867 of record JAULBQ010269915.1, read on the forward strand.
TTCTAACTTCATTATGGCTGACCTTTTTGATTGTAAACAGTTTTTAGAGCAGTCCAGTTTGTCCTTGAGCAATTTGTTGCTTTTAAAGAAGGGAGAGCTACGAAAGTTGGTTGAACATTTAAAGGTGCATGTTATGTCAGATGCCAGGAAGAGTGAAATGGTAGAGGCCATTGCTGAAGTTTTAGGTTTCATAGACAAGTCAGCTAGATTTGATAAATTAAGTCAAGTAGAATTGGCTAAAATTGACTTTGAAAGAGAAAAACTTAAACAACAGTTAGAACTTACAAGATTAGAACAAGAAGAAAAAGAGAGGGAAAGACAGATAGAATTGAAAAGGTTAGAGATGGAAATGCGGAAGTTAGAATTAGAACAGGAATTTAAATTGAGAGAGTTGGAAATGAGGGGAGGTGAAGGTAGACACACTGGTAGTTATGGTAGCCTTCACGGATTTGATTTGGCTAAGAACATAAGACTAGTCCCATCATTTAATGAGAGGGAAGTTGAGACGTACTTTGTTACTTTTGAGAAAATAGCCAGAAGTCTGGAGTGGCCGATGAGGTATTGGCCAATGTTAGTGCGCAGTGCTTTTGTTGGTAAAGCACAAGAGGTATTTTCTGCCTTGAGTGAAGAACAGTCTTCACAGTATGATACTGTTAAAAATGCAGTTTTGTTAGCTTACGAGTTGGTACCTGAAGCTTACAGACAAAAATTCCGGAATTGTAGAAAGGAATTTGGTGAAACAAATGTTGAGTTTGCAAGAAAGAAAGAGGTAGCTTTTGATAGATGGTGTAGGTCATTGGCGGTTGAAGATAGTTTTGAGAATCTCCGACAGATAATTTTGATGGAGGAATTTAAAAATTCCATGTCTGCGGAAATTAGGACCTACTTGGATGAACATAAGGTTAAGGACCTGAGAAGTTCTGCGGTTTTGGCAGATGAGTACGAGTTAACTCATAAAAGTAGTTTTGGTAAGTCCAAACTGAATCAGTCCGGAGAATATAGAAGTCAGTTGGAAAATAAAAATGCGCCTGTAAGAGATAACAGGTTAGACCCTTCTCGTGTAAGGAAACCATCTTTTGTAGAGGAAAAGGGCCCACAGTGGTTTCGAGGTCCTGTTTGTCATCATTGTCATAAAAAGGGGCATGTTAAAACTGATTGTTGGAAGTTAAAGAGAGAAAGAGGATATACTTCGCCAATTGGTTTGGTTTCATCTGCCAGTGTTGGTGCTCATGAAGTGCATGACAATGTTACTGATGTTTTTTCTGTTTCGGAAAAGGGCATTGGTGATGATGGTTTTGAGAGTTTTTTGTCGAAGGGTTATGTATCGCCAGGTAACGGGGAGACAACTCCCAAGCCTGTGGATATTTTGAGGGATACTGGTGCCGCACAGTCCCTGATGATTGAGGGTATTATTTCTTTACCCGATAGTTGTTCTTTAAGAACAAGTGCCTTGATTCAAGGTGTTGGCAGTGGGTATGTACCTGTTCCTCTGTATAGAGTGATGTTGGATTCAGATTTTGTCACTGGCCCTGTTACGGTAGGGGTAGTCCCTAGTCTTCCGATGAAAGGAGTGACATTTTTGTTGGGTAATGATATTGCAGGGGATAAAGTTTCTGTGATTCCCCGTGTTTCTCATGAACCTGTTGTTAAGCAGGAAACTGAAGCATTACAGGAACAGTTTCCTGGGATTTTTCCTGCATGTGTAGTTACCCGGTCTCAGAAGGTTAATGTTCAACAAAATGTTGATTGTGACAGAGCTGACCCAGATGAAAATAGGGTATGGCTTTCTGAAACATTTTTGGGCAAGTTATTCTCAGAAGTTGAGAATGTATGTGACAAATCTGAGAGATTTTGTAAAAAGTCTCTTGTTGATGAACAGTTGAATAATCCTGATTTGAATCATTTGTATAGGAATGCTTTGTCGGAGGATGAAGCTGAGGCTGTTCCGGAATGTTATTATTTAAAGGGTGATGTATTAATGAGAAAGTGGAGACCCCCAGACTGTCCTGCGACAGATGATTGGCGCGTATTACATCAAATTGTAGTACCCCCTAGCTATCGAAATGAGATTTTGAGAATTGCTCATGATATTCCAATGTCTGGTCATTTAGGGATAAACAAAACACAAGCAAAAGTTATGCAGCATTTTTATTGGCCAAAATTGCATCATGATGTTGTAGACTTCTGTAAAACGTGTCATACATGTCAGATGGTTGGTAAGGCAACACCATCCATTAAACGTGCCCCATTAGTGCCTATTCCTGCATTTGAGGAGCCATTTAGTCGAGTTCTAGTTGATTGTGTTGGACCATTACCTAAAACTAAATCTGGTTTTCAATATTTATTGACAATTATGGATACAGCCACCAGGTTTCCAGAGGTAATTCCTTTAAGGAAAATCACAGCCCGAGCTGTGCTTGATGCTTTGTTACAATTTTTTACTAGATACGGTCTTCCTAAGGAAGTCCAGTCTGATCAGGGCTCAAATTTTATGTCCGGAATATTTCAAGAAGTAATGCATGAACTAGGTGTTAGACAGTTAAAATCATCTGCATATCACCCTCAAACACAAGGTGCTCTTGAGAGATACCATCGTACACTGAAGGTTATGATTAGAGCGTATTGTTTGGAATATCCCAATGATTGGGATAAAGGTATCCCATTTCTGTTGTTTGCGACCAGAGACACACCAAATGAGTCCACTGGATTTACACCATTTGAGCTGGTGTTCGGTCACAGGGTCAGGGGTCCTTTAAAACTAATCAAAGAAAAGTTCTTGGGTGATGAAATGGAGACCAATATTTTGGATTATGTCTCAGAATTTAAGTTCAGACTTTCAAAGGCATGTGAGTTGGCTAAAAATCATTTGAAAGCAACCCAGGTAAAAATGAAAACATATTATGATCAGAAAAGTGAGTTGAGGAAATTTGATGTTGGTGACAAGGTTTTGGTATTGTTACCATTTCAGGGTGAACCATTGAAGGCAAAGTTCTGTGGGCCGTATATGGTTGAGAGGAAACTTAATGATGTTGACTATGTCATAAGTACCCCAGATCGTAGAAAGTCAAAACGGCTGTGCCACGTGAATATGTTGAAGAAATATTTTGAACGTCCATCAGTAATGGGTGTTGGGGTGGTTCATGTTGACTCTGACCTACTGAACACATGTACCGTAAATTCTGAAGATGTTCAGAAACAGGAAAATGTTGAGATGGATGGTAAGAGTCCTACGGGCGTCAAGGTTTCAAATTCAGAGGTGTTAGAAAACCTTGATACAGTGTTGAGTCATTTGTCTCAATCCCAAAGGTCTGATGTTACTGGTTTGTTGCAGGAGTTTGACCATTTGTTTTCCGATGACTTAGGTTGTACCCCTCTTGTTACTCATGATGTAGATGTTGAGAATAATAGGTCCATTAAGCAGCATCCGTACAGGATGAACCCAGAAAAGTCGGCCCAAGTTCAAAAAGAAATTAAGTATATGTTAGATCATGATATCATTGAACCGAGTACAAGTAGTTGGAGTTCACCAATTGTACTGATTCCTAAGCCAGATGGTACTTACAGATTCTGTATCGATTACCGAAAAGTAAACTCAGTCAGTAAAACAGATTCGTATCCGATTCCTAGAATAGAAGATTGCATTGATAAAATAGGAAATTCCAAGTTTGTAACCAAATTTGATCTTCTAAAAGGTTACTGGCAAGTACCATTGACGGATAGGGCAAAGGAAATTTCCGCTTTTGTTACTCCCAACGGTTTATATCAAAGTAAGGTTATGCCATTTGGTATGAAAAATGCCCCCGCTACATTTCAACGGTTGATGAATCAAATCACAATGGATTTTGATTTTTGTGCCACATATATTGATGATGTAGTGATCTTTAGTGATGACTGGAAAAGTCATCTTATGCACATCAGGAAGTTTTTTGAGAGACTAACATCTGCGAGAATGGTGATTAATTTGGCTAAAAGTGAGATTGCTCAAGGTCATGTCTCCTACTTAGGTCACATTGTTGGTCAAGGAAAGGTATTACCTCGATCTGCGAAAATTAAGGCCATATTAGAGTTGCCTGTTCCGAGCAATAAAAGGGAATTGTTGCGTTTTCTTGGCATGTGTGGATTTTATCGCAAATTTGTGTCAAATTTTGCTGATTTAGCAGAACCCCTTACATGCTTGTTGAAGAAAAGTGTCAAATTTCATTGGTCCGAATGTTGTCAACATGCGTTTGATCAATTAAGGGCAGTATTGTCTAGTGAACCTCTTTTGGTAGCACCAAATTTCCAAAAACCATTTAAACTCGCAATTGATGCCAGTGACGTAGGCGTAGGAGCAGTTTTGCTACAGACTGATGAGAACAGGGTAGATCGTCCTGTAGGTTATTTTTCTAAAAAACTAAATAAACATCAGAAAGTTTATTCCACTATCGAAAAAGAAGCCTTAGGTTTAGTCCTTGCCATTCAGCATTTTGAGATTTACGTTTCTTGTGGTACAGGAAGTGTGACAGTTAAGACTGATCACAACCCGTTAGTCTTCCTTGAGAAGTTTAAATCTAAAAACCAGAGATTGTTAAGGTGGAGTTTAATATTACAGCCATATAACCTAAACATAGTTCATGTCCCAGGGAAAAACAATTTGGTAGCTGATGCTTTGTCTAGAGTTTAAGTCAGAGTTAGAATATTTGTTGCAGTATACCCACTTAGGCTACATAATGTTAGATATGGGATTTGTTCTACATATTACAATTGAGTATTAGTTATTCGTTTAAAAGAATATATATATATATATATCTTTTTTTTTATGGGGGGAGGTATGTTATATAGTGGTAATGTCTGTTTATATATATTATGCCCGAATGGTTTTATCAATAGTAAAAGTATAGACTAGTTCTCTTTCAGTGTTTTGATGACAGCGCAACAGAGCTGCGGTGCGTCGGTAGAGAGGGAGGAATAAAAAGCCCGAGAAACGAGTGCGAGGTCAGGCAGTGCGGAGACAGGACGGTGGCCATGTGGTCTGCGGAGATGGCGTTTTGTGTTTTCCTTGGAAAAGGACAGTGAACTTTTGTGCCAGAGGCTGGACATTCCTAGACCATTAAGTATCATGTCGGGTTTTGTGTAACTAATAGAATGTAATTTGTAAAAGGGGGAAAATTGTTTGAAATATTATTTATAGAAAGGGCTGTTCGTCTTTTGTTTTTCTTTATAACGTGTTATTAGTATTATTTAGTAAATTAGTGATAATATTCCACACCCGTACCATAACAATTACCTCACCCTTAGTATAGACTCAAACCATTGACCAATCCAGATTGTCCTAACATAAGCCAAAGCTCCCGCTGGCATAGTTCTCTGGGTCACAGAGATATACAAACGCCCTCATCACGTCAAGGAATGGACTATGGAGGGGGCTGATGACTAGACAGAGATTTACATTTCACCTGCTTCACCCAACAACAGAATACGTTTAACAAAAACTAGTATAACTGGAAGTACACCATTCCCAAGAGGAATTTCGAGAGAATATCAGTATAATAAAAACGTAATTACACACAAATACATACACACAGATACAAGTATATATGCACATAAAACGGATATAAATACATATACATTAAACTTTTCAGACAATTAACATGGACTAATATACAACTTTTTTAAAATATTAAAGCTAGATACATTAAATATATAGATTTTAGAAGTATTAGAACATGTTCTCACAAGGCATGTGTTGAAAATCCATCTGTCGTATAGGTTGTCTAAGTATCAGCTATCTTTAATAACCGTTCCCTTAAGTAGATTTCAACAGCTTGGCTCCTGTAAGGTTATCCCTTTCAAAAGCAGTACGTCCTAGTTCATGACATGTTCACGTTAAAGACGTCACTGACCTACCAATTAGTAGCAGAACATTCCGACTGCTGCAGGTCAGAAGGAACAACAGGAAGATTCGATTAGTCGACTCACTGGCTGAGCATTCACCCCGCGTGGAAAACATGTCCCTGAGAAACAGTAGTGACTTCCTTGTTCTTTTCATTCACTTGTTGACTACATATCGAGACCAGCAGTCACTCTGAACGATACTGTTCTCTGTAGATCACTTCCTGTGTCGTACAGTTTGTTAGCTCAGGATGGGCTTCCTCGAGGTAAGGAACCCGGCGCTGCACCTACCTGGTGAGTCATCACAGGGCGATGACTGATCAGGTCACTGTTGTCCAGAAATGTAGTCATAATAGCTGCTGAAGCATGGTATTGTGGTATATTAGAGTGCGCCGTGTGGACCAATACCTCTGACTTCAGCACTCGATGTTTCTGTTAGGGTTACCTCACCCTTAATCCATATCAGTCTAGCCTCTACCCATCGACCAGGTGTCCCTAACAGAAGCCAAAGCTCCTCACGGCATAGCTCGCTGGGTCATTGAGACATAAAAGACCCCTTACCACATAACGGAATGGAATGGACTATGAACTAACTGAAATTTGTATTGGGTCAAAATGTGCGGCACTGGAGGGTTTGCAGTTGGAACAACTAAGTTATACCAAACTGTAGAGCTAGCCCTGAAAACAATCAGTTAAAAGGGAGAAGAGGAATTTTTAATAATTTCTGATTGACCTTGACATTGCTGTGTAGTCACATGTTTGGCACTGAAGACATGGCGTTGAACACGGGCACCGAAACCAGTTGCGCTGAACTAGTCTAAGAAATACAAGGGTTGTCTGAACGGGAAATAAATAACATTCATTTGTCTTTTCTTTCCCTCTGTGTTTAGTTGTTGTCTTCCTATGTGTATATCTCTGTTTGAATGTTTATATTATTGTAGTAATTCTAAATTAGTTATAATCCCCGATATTGTCATTGTTATACCCCTTCATAGTCCATTCATTGACGTGGTGGAGGGACCTGCATGTCTCAGTGACCCAGAGAGCTAGGCCAGCAAGAACTTGGCTTTGTTAGGGACACCCAGAAACAAGAACAAACTAACAAACTCTACACATCTGCAATTAATTCTGGAATATAATAGAATTATGTTTTCAAAACAAGGGTCCTACAAACAAAGATATATGTATTCTTATACGCGAAATGTAACAACTCTTTAACCCGACTTAGCCAAGTCTTCGCGGACAGTGCTATAGGCGACTGGTATAACAAAGGCAGTGGTATGTACTGTTCTGTCTATGGAACAGTTAATAATTAGCCCTTGCTGCTTATC
>JAULBQ010271026.1:0-10066 GCA_032355525.1 Pachydermia laevis
AAGCTCTCACATTGCCCTCACATTGTTGCAAGACCTTGCAGCATTTGCGATGATGAATTACAGTCAAACCTGTTTTAAGCAGCCACTGTATTCAACAGCCACCTGTCTCAAGAAGCCACATTTCTGTTCTCCTGAATCATTTAATATAATAGAAATTAATCTGTATTAAGCAGCCACCTGTCTTAAGAGGTCACATTTTCTTACTCCCTTAACACAGATTTGACTAGGTTGCATGCGAGATCCATTTCTATGAAATATACACACATACTGATCTTACTTTGATTTATGAAATGCTCAATAAAACATCACTTTTCTCTAGATATAATTCAAAACATTTATCAGTTACAACCAATTATAAAATCTCAGTAACATAATATTATCATGCTGTATACATGAAAGATATTTAACACATGTATATAAAACTCGCCAAAACCGCAACAACAACTACAAATCAAGTGATTAATATATAGTTAGGATATTGTCAAGTACCTTAACAAATACATAGTTACAGTTTGTTGTTTGACTACAATTGCATGTAACCACTTGGTTTGAGGTTCAATGTCGTCGCCTCAAGTATAATAATTATGTCAAGTCATAGCTTTCCGCTAGAAAAGGGAGACTTTTGTGAATAAGGCCCCATATCTTTAAAATTAACTTGTAGCTTGCAGTTCTGGAAAACCATCATGTGCTCTAAATTGTTTACTCTATGATAATATTGGCCAGCAGTATTTCTTGGAAGTCATTATGTATGTATTCTGTATTTGAGACCAGACTGCCAGTTGGTATTTCAGGAAAATCATCAAGTACAATGTAGTCTGATCATCTTGACCTTATCTTTGAAATTTGACTTACGGTTGATTTTCTCTTACGGTTGATATTTCTTGGAGAATCATCATGTACTACTCTCTCTTTGATAGGTTGTCATTCCATTATCTTGTTTTACTGTTTAGATGTGTTTATGTTATTTTTACTTTATTTTTATTTCATATAAATTTGATATTTAAATTTAAAATTTTAAATAAATAGTTTTTGTTTAATGTTCTAAGAAAGCTTAAATATATTGTATTAAATTCACTGCCGACTACATTTTACATTTAAATTAAAAAAGTTAAGTTACAAATCACAAATTTTTTTGAAATCAAAGAATATATTTTTGTAATTTGTGTTCATCATTGTACTCCAGTTGTTTGATCTCTCATGTATGTTTCTGTTTCTGTTTTGCATTGAGAAAGTGATGAAATATACATATATATTTTTTCATATTCCAATATGTTTATGATCATCTTTTCACATTTCAGTATATGTTTACCACGTGCCACAAATCCCACTTTGAAAATGTCTTGTACATCTGTTTGCAAAATGTTCTTGTTCTTCTTTTTTTCAGAGCTGGGTATATTTGTGGATGTCATTATGTAATGTCTATGTTGTCCATTCAGTGTTTAGTTCTACAAAGCTGAGTTTCTTCTATAATATTATCTTTAACGATTAAAAAACAACCCTGTCCTTTCTTTAAAAATATTGAATCTGTTTATTAAAAATGGTGGAAAAGATACTTCCAGTTTTCCAAAAATTGTAGTTGAAAAATCACTAAAAATAAATATCTGACAATCAAATCCGCTTGATGTCTAACTTTGACCAGTTTTGGTTTACATTATTGGCAGTGCTATTAACATTAGCTGTTTTCTAATTTAATTACTGTTGACAATTCAGACGACAAGAAGATAAAACATTGTCTATCTCTTTGGCATATTTTCAGAACAGCAGCTTCAGCTTCAGTGTCATGTTGACACTGAATTCACTGTGTACAATAATCTTTTTCAGGATTTGTTTTTCCCATACATATAACCAAATTCCTTTGTGTTTATACCTGGTGAAGAAACTTAGCTTTGTAGATTTTGTCTGTTAAAAAAAGAGAGAAGTGTATATATAACAGTGATAGCCAAGCTCACATGACAAAATTGTTTTGTTATTGGCAATACATCTCCTGTTTTTTCCACTTGTTAAGAAGATTTTTTGAAGATAACAAAAAAGAAAGAAAATCAAAAGGTTTGGGTCATGCTGACACAACACTCGTGGCTTAAAAACAAAGGCAGAAAGTAAAATAATATTTTGTAGCTAAAGGTTTTACTGATACTGTGGATAATGCAGATTATGCAGATAATGCAGATAATAGATATAATGAAATCAATTATTATGTGAGCTGGCCTCTAGAACTAGAATAGGATATTTTTTATGTTTAACCTCATTCTTTTGTTTACGTTTTAACATTTCACATAGGTCTCTTTAGATGGTAGATATTGGGTATATTTAACAGACATTTCTTTTGTTTTAGTATCAAATTAATTTGTCTGGTTTATTTTATTGAACTAATAAACATTTAATTAATTAAGTTGTTAATAAAGTGTGTTAGAGACATGAAACTTACTGGATAGATGTGAGCTATTATATCCATCAGTGATACAGGTTGAGTTCTGATATCAACACTGTTTTACAGTGATTCATGAGTGCATGCAACCACATCCATATGTATTCCACTGACTGTCGGGTGCAGGTTTGGGTTTACTCAGCTATTCTGGAGAGTGCAGTCCTCATGATGCTGTGTAGAAGGGATGTGGTGTACTTCGGCGGATTTCCTTGGGAAGTGGCTGTCCTGTAGACAATGCACCCGACAGTAAATCATGGAAACTACCACGACCTTGCCTAAAGTTGCCTTGGATCTGCACCCTGCATACATATGATCTTGACTACGAATACGCGTTTGTCGTTCAGATGTATAGACGCAATCATGATGCCATGAACAACAGTCATAATATCAGGTGTTCGTGAAAGGTGAGCATATCCTGCCCCACCAAGTGGCACCCGTCATGAGTACTACCATCACAGTCGAGAATTAGTCTAGATGATGGAATGTAAGTGTAACGAATTCAACAAAAAGATATGTAAATATTGAACAGATGAGATAGTATAACCCATCATTTTGGTCAGTGGTGTATCATATTTAGAAAATTGAAGTCATCCCTTTTGTCATACAGTTCAGTTTGGAAACCAGTGTCGCTTCCAATGTCTACTAATATAACGAGGTACGAAGATTTTTTGGATATCATCTGCAGTATTTTTTAGTCCAACTCTGGATGTCATGTTGTAATTGGGATTTTTTAATTTGTTTTATATCAAATTGGAAATGCACTCAAGGGGAATGGGGCCAGTAATCGACAGACAGAATACTAGTAGTACATACAACATATACCAATACACCATTTGTGAAGCATAGGTAGGGAGAAGAAATTCTTCAATTGGCGAAGGGACCAGAGTAATTGTTTATTAGCAAACACGTTACTACTGGACAATGTCTTGCCTCCTCCAAACTCCCACCCCACTTCCCGACTCCCACCCCACTTCCAGACTCCCACACCACCTCCCAAGTATAAAAAGATGAAACAAGACAAAAACAATTTAAACAATTGTTTATTTTTAATAACAATACCGAGTAGAGGAATAAATAAAATGCTACATACATTCGTTTGCTTTTAGTAATCACTCTTCTTCTTAAAATTATACATAACAACAAATTAAACAATCTGTCAGCTAAGACTTTTACAATAATAATTTCTGATGGAAGTGACAGGTTCAAAATGTTACTACCGGTATGTTTTATGTTCAGTTATGGTTAACTACCTTTTCCTTTGATTTTGTAAAATATATTCATCAAGAATAAAATATAATTGTAAAGTAAAAAAATTTTCAGTTTTATTTTAAACCAGTTTTTTTTTATTACATTTTTTTCTAATTCATTATAAAAAAAAATTCTATTTCAATTTTCATCACAATATATGATATACAGAGAAATATAAATAATTTGAATTTGAAATAAGTTTTCTTAAATATTGCGAGTTCTACAAAAGTATTTCAAATAAGCATACCAAAGTACATGTACTGAAACACTGTAAAATGACCACAAGTACTAAACAATTAAAATGCATTTACCAACACACATAATTAAACATTGTTTTAAGTATTGTTTAGCACTGTTATGTCAACAATGAAGTTTATTCCCAATTTATTAAATATTTTTCTTAATACCTATACCACATCTAAAATAAACTACAGGTATATACCCGGTCAAACTTAAAATAAATAGGCTGTATTCCGCAAACCTTTATTATAAATAGCTTTCTCTCAACATAGTGAGTTAACTGCTATAGTATACTAAGAGGGTGATCACTGATTAAGTATAATGGCACTGTTACAGGACAACAAAAAAACGTCCTATAACCCCAGTAATGTCATACTAACAATATTGCACTGAGTAAAACACAGCCATGCTTGCAACAGTTGATACAAGACATAATGTTACAGCCTAGAAGCTCCACGGGCCTTCATGAGTACTCGAAACCTCTGCGTTTGAGTGGGACAAAGATTCACTATCAACCTATGTGGCTCAGTGAACTCGCCACAGTTCTGTCTGTTAACACTGGATTAACATTCTGAAGATGTCAGTCATCATTAATTCCTCTCCAGTTATTACACTGTGACCCAAGGTATGTTGAAATATTGACCTCATAGGAATGTGGTCTATTTAGTTCTACATCAATACCTTAACAATAAAATACGATTCTACGCCAGACAACCAAAACCTATATAAGATATCTAATTGCTGTTATTTTCTCCACTTCTCAATTTTGACACCTTCAATTTATTAATTTATTCTTCTTAGTTCAAGCCATCAAGTCTTTGAATTATTTAATAACACTTATACAGAACAGAAAACAGCATTGTTACGATCACCAAACAACAACCACTAGCAACAATACAGCCATCGGATCACAAACATAACATGTTTAACTAATATAGTATTTTACTTTAAATGAAATTAACAACCAATTTCTTTAACAATACAGAAATCACCAAAAAGCCAATTTGCACCACAGAAATGTACATTTTTCATACCAAAATGGCTAAAATAAATGATCACCAGAGACCTTTAAAATACCACCAGCCCCCAAAGAGAATCAATAAATAATAATGGCAAGACCGATCGCACAGAAGTGATTTGAATTTTGGAGGGGTTACAGGAAGACCAATCTATGTTACAGCTCTTCCATACCCATCATCCCTGCAGGGATCTATCCTGGATACCACTAGAGGCCAGATTGTACACATACCCATCATCCCTGCAGGGATCTATCCTGGAGACCACTAGAGGCCAGATTGTACACATACCTTAAACAGCCCAATCAAGAAAGATCAATTCTTATCACTGGTTTGTTTTCCTGTTCAAGTGATCTCCCCTTGATTTAACAGAGATAAACTTGTGTATTCTCATACCTGTAGTTATACATGTACCAAGACAATTACGAAACACCCCCCAAATGAGCTCAGTCTGAATCTGAGACAGATTTCTATAGCATAAAGTGCCAGACATCAGTCATCCACTCATCCAATGTGAAGATTAACCCAGTAGTCTAGGACACGGCTGTTACTCAACTTATTTAAATTACTATCAGCCCCACTCAAGAAACTACCACATTCTGAAGACTAGACAGATTGACATTATCAAAGAATAAAATCCCTGAAAATTCAACCAAAAACATAAACCATCAACCAATAAGTTCAATTATGTATCACCATTTCATCTAGAATTATAAAGCCAATTATTAGAAAATGTGTTATTGTAAAGAAGAAATAACACCTAAAATATGCAATATTATCAAGTATACACAAGAAATATATTTGAGAAAACAGAATATCCCAGAATAAATCAGCTTAGAATGAGAATCCCACACTACCAGTAGCGGCATGGAAGACTAATTGTAAGTGAAAAATGTGTATTGTGAGACCTATATTAAAGATGTGGACATGTGCAAAAATCTTCCTTAAAATTACTGTACAAAATATTATTATATAGAAACAACATCTCATTCTGTTAATTACAGTTGTTCACATACATCTAAATTTGAAAAGCCATACTGTTTACAAGACTGAAACCATGACGACCAAAATGAGCACAAGACATCTACTCTTGTATTTACATAATCGCTGTTGTAGAATTATCTCTAAATGAGGTGATACTGCCGCAGATGTAACTTGAATCGGTTCCACTCGAACTTCACTCGTACATACTGAACTGAACCGCGGATGAACAGCATGAAACCTGCAGACAGATAAAACAATAAAGTTTATATTTATATTTTTGTTATTTCAGAAAACCACACAAGCAGAGGATACATATGAAAAAAACACCTGAATCTATTTTATATCAGTGATTCAATGACAGACATGTCCTGGATGAGTTTATTATTAGTGTGGGCAACGTACGTCTGTAACATATAGGAAATGTTTCAGTAGATCTGTTTATTCATGCCAAATTGAGCGGTTCTATAAACATATTGCCTTCCTGTGCCAATGTGAAAAAAAAGCTTGTAAATTGAATAACAGAAACTCATGAATCTACAGAGCAAAATACAATTAACAACAAAATTGATATAAATACAGTGAAACCCCTCCAAACCGGACGCCCACGGGTCCAAGTAAAAAGTCCGGTTTCCGGTTTAGAGGGGTTCTGTTCTGTATTAATGTATTAAAAGGGACTGTGAAAAACGTCCGGTTCTGAGGGAATTCCAGTTTACCGAGGGTCCGCTTTTGAGGGGGTTCACTGTACCACTAGAATCAACTGTAGTTAAACAATTATGACATTATAATGAATCTATAGATTGAAACCACATCAGCTGGGTTTGTTGGGATACCAAAATTGAAACTCTCAGTCCATCAAACGATCTAGGGTATGTGGCCAAAATCGACCCCTATTGTTTACTATAACAAATGTAGATATCAATGTTTACCGCAGATGACCAGAATCCACCAAATCCACGAGTCCCCAGAGGCAAAGTCCTTAGCCCAGTTGTTGTGCTGCAATAAAAATGGAAATACGTTAATAGAAATAAATCAAACTTCGATATCTCTAGGCAAAGCATTTGCAATAGTTTATTACAGGTATAGATGTTTTATGTACATTTTAATCATTTCCATTTTTTTGGTATAATTGTGAAATGAACATCCACCATGTTAGACTAGGCACCAAAATGTAAATGATATAACTATTTAAATTTAAAACACATGTATATCTGCTATAACTAACATATAAACATGAACCATACAAAAGTGAAATGCTCTTGTATACATTAACAGAAGTGCACAGGAGCCTGTAGATGGTTTGAGTTATTTAAGGTTTTGCAAATGCTACAGAAGACAAAAAGTGCAGTAATAGCAGTTTGTCACCACCAGCCTTTTTAAATATTAACTAATTTGTTTTAAAAAAATAATCTTATCAGGTTGCCTCTCTAAACTTGTTAGTTATTATAATATTGTAATCAGTGCAATCATGCATATGTGAACATCACACAGCCAAACTGTAAATTTTCTTCCACTAGCTGAGAGTGAATTATTCTGAAATTGTTCTAAAAAATTAACATGACAGTTTCATAGCATTTAGAATTTTCGAAAGCTGATTTTTAGTAAATCCTTATAATGGTACTAAACTATTTTGAGAGCTCAAGGTTTTTGAGTTTTAGAAATCTAATTATTTTCTAGGAAGAATATGGCCGGATCTGAGTTGTTCGAGAGATCAGATTTTCGAAAAATAGATGTTTGAGTTACTGAAGTTTGACTGTAGTCTAAAAATTAATACAAGACAGATTCTAACTCCATGAAGAATGTACGGAAAGTAACCAGCACCTAAACACATTATGTTGAAATATCTTCTGATGTATTGGAGAATGGTTTAACATGCTGGGGTGTGGTAATAAGAGGTCTGGTGATACCGGTAATCAATAAGTAACATATGTCATGCTCATATGGCCGCAGTACTATTCAAATATAGGAACCAGAATAACTTGAACATGTGTGATTGGGGGACGGAGCATCTCGAAGACTCAGTTGGATCCATTACATTTCCCATTGCTAATTTCATTGCCAAAATTTCTTATACATCATGTAACATGATGTGTTCATATTCTTTATGTTATTGACTATAACATTTTCTAAGGAACAATTATATACTCAACCACAAAAGTTAAGCAAATCTTACAACACATGCACTGGGATAAAACATTGAATTATTATTCATCAACACGAGTTAAATTTCAAATATCAGTCATTTAGAAACAACACAAACTCACACAAAATCTTAACGGCATTCTACATTCTACGAGCAAAGCAATTGCTTTTGGCGCATTCAAATGACTATGTTATTAATCTGTAATATTTGCTAAACTTTTGTTGTTACGTGTATTATTATAAAGACAGTTGATGATTAGGAACAGTTATACTATTTATTGTGAAGTATTTATAGTTAGTTATTCACTTATTTAAGGTTCAAGCACATTCATCCTGAGCCCCATCTCTGGCATGGTATTTATACAACTCTGAAAACAACCAATTATGTTCTCTGAGTTAGTAGAGAAACAATTGTTAGAAATGGTCTGCTGAACTAACCTTGACGATTGCAACCCACTTGACGATGGACAAGCCTAGACCAGCCAGGGCTCCACATCGACCAGCCACTGTATTTGAAATACACAGGGAGAGCAGGAATCCAATCCAGTTGAACAGGAATGCAACTGAAGAGAAAGAGCAACTTTCATCTGTCAGACCATAATTAAAATACAACGCAAACACAAGAATATGTCTCAAGAGAAATAAAAAAGTAACAAAACAAGTGATGTTGTGATGCATTTCATTAGAAATAAGGGCCCAGATTTTCAAAGCTTTCTTAGTGCTATCATATCGTAAAACTGTCAAACGATGTGATGTAATAAATTATGACAGTTTTACGATATCATATGGCTAAGAAAGCTTTCAAAATATAGGGCAAGAAAATGAAGAACTGTGTTTGTTAAATGCTTATTACATGTAACTGTTCAACAGAGCAGAGAACAATATTTCATAAGAAACATTGCTTAATTTGCGTGTAGACCAACGCATGTTGCTCCTTTCGCAGTTGACCAGTCGATTGTTGGTTCTGTTCTTTGCAGCATTTGCCGAATTCACTCCAGTAATTTCCATAAATACTAATTATTACCTTCATTTTATTATGGAGATGATACTTTAATTATGAAATAATAAATAGTTTTTCACATCGATGTAAATATTTAATTGTTTTGCATCAACTTTATTACTGACATATTACGATTCGAACTGACTGCATAAAATTTAAGAAATAATACCGATAATTGTTCAATTCGCCCCTTTCTTTTGGGAAGAGAAGTCACTCTGCCGACTGTTTCAATCCTAGATTAGGGCCTGGTAACTGATAAATGATAGTCATTTTCTTTGGGGGTTTTAAAGTTAAAAATCTTAAAATAAACTCAGCCTGGTCAAGCTTATATGTATACCAAAAAATTACTCAGTCTTAAAAGGGTTAATGGTTGGTCTTACAAACAAAAATAAAACGGTGAACAGTGATACCACATAACTAACAGAGTGAACTTACTGACAAATGTGCAAATAAACATGCCGTCTGTGCCGACTGACATTTCCGTCAAGTGTTCTGTGGCTGTTGACTGGCAAAATAAAACATAATATTCATAAAAAATCATAGGTATACGATATTCCTGCAATTAGCTGCTAAAATAATTTATAATGTTCAAATTTGTGAGGCCAAATTTGGTACAGCCAAGTTAATTTGTGGCTAATTGGCTATGCCAAATCATCCTATGAAATGACCTGTTAAAACAATGTGTGATAATTTCATATTAAACAAATATTAATTTTTATATCAAAAATTTTAAGTGCTCATTTAAAAATATAATGGTTTTTGGTTCCTTATAAATTAAAATTGTGATAATTATTGTTTATCATCCATTAGAGCATTTTGTAGGAGATCTCGCTGGCTTCTTATAATCTTGATTGGTCTAAAGCCAGCGTCACCAGGGAACGTCACAGTGTTAAGCATGTTAAGCATGACTTCATAACTTTGTAGACGCCTACTTGATGTCATGGCTTGGCGAAAACATAGCAAATAATCGTTTTCATTTAACATTTTAATAATAATAATGATTGCAATAAGACA
>JAULBQ010272137.1:0-10062 GCA_032355525.1 Pachydermia laevis
GCCGGTATTCCTGGAAGCGAACCCTGTACCTACCAGCCTGTAGTCCGAACGCATGACCACTGCGCTAAGGAGGCCGGTATATTTGTATTAACTTCTACTTTTTTTTTAACTCGAATTCCCTACATAAAGCTCTGGTAAAATGAAGTGGCTCATTTGTAGACCTACAGTTCACAAACACGCAATTAAAAATTAAAAGCGTAAGTAAAAGGATAAAAGTAGTATTTCCTTTCTTAATTGTTATAGACCTATAATTCCAACGTAGATAATTTTAGAAGAAGAAATACCTTTTACAGAGCTACATGTAGCCTAGGGAAAACAAAAATTTAGGCCTAAGAACACCACTGTCAATGATTAAGATCGAATGTGTTTTTATATTTATTTTAAATGGTTTTGCCTGAACGATGTGGGTGGAATACAGCTTACCTGAACTTATGAACATTATTAACATATTAATTGGCTAATAAAACATAATCGCTGTAATTTGTTAAACTGTATAAACTGGTAATTACCCTTGATGAATCTAAAAACTTCAGAAGACCAAGAAAAATATTATATATATCTATACATGTATCATGTATGTAGGCCTACTTTGTAATATGAAACGAAATTTACCTAACTTAGCTACAGATTAATGTTTTAATTTAGGTTAATTTTGAGCTTAATCTAGATAACTGAAGTTTAAAAGAGAAATGTTAATAAAAAAATATAAATATATACTTTAAAAACATACAAACCGAGCATATCTAATTCTCACAGATGCCATAACTCGGTCCAATGTCTTGTCAGAGTTGGAATGGTCAGTGTGTGTGTTAATTCTCCAGCGCTGACAGTCCACATTGCAATAAACTTACAGCACCGATGTTTGCATGCCAATTAACACCTTGATTAACACAAGAGAAACGACCAATCCCCTGATGTGTTATAAGCCGAAAGATTTATAGACCCACTAACTGGTTAAAGACATGTCTGTTATCTTGTCAAAAGTTTGCGCATTGGACAAAGAATTAGTCTTGGAAATACCGAAAATCTTTACATGTGGCAGAGATTAACTTGGCAATTGTTTGAGATTGTGATTAACACAACCAAGAGCATCGCATCTTGGTTGGTATGGGCTTACGTGTGTAGACCTATGTTCAAATTACTCACAGCTGCGCACTTGTTTATGTTCGTTCAGTGGGTATAGACTACAGTTTTCAGGGCTCACCCTGTCCATTGCCAAATTAGAGCCAATTGCTAAAACATATACTAAGTGGCTAAAATATTTAGTATTTGGCTAACAAAAGTGTCTACAAATAGGACAATTTTAAATAACGTTCATGGAAATACTCAATAATATTATATTTAACAATTGGCTAAAATAAAATGTTTTCTAAAGTGAGCCCTGCAGTTTTACTAATATCTGAGTTATTTGTTTTAGGTGCATGTACTCCGGGCATGGAACCAGTTATTTCATGACAGTATGCTTATAGAAATAAATTTGGTTCAAATAATATTTCCCGTAAATACAAATCAGCTTGGTACTGGTCAACCAGCCTAAACCTATAAAGTAATAGCCTACGTTTTAATTATACTGGGGGATCATCAATGATATACATGTACTTACGTCTTTTATAGCCAATATAAATAATTTTCTGATGAAATAAAAACCCACCCTAAGTTAATATCAGTATAGATTCGGGTTTTTTCTCTTGCGTTTATCCATGTCCTATATGTCCTGGTGGAAGCTCAGATCCGACCAGCAGAAAGTGGAATTCCTATATCTACTAGTAGGAGCTGAAATTCTACCAATAGTGAAATTAATTATAGTTTCTACCTGTACAAAATCGAACTGCAGTCTCTACAAGATACCACGATATACGCCTATACATTCCAATTAGTTGTGTAGATAACTAGGGTGCCAGCTTCAAATATTGATGTTTCGTTGGTGTATTGCAAGAGTGCTCACATTTACAGATGGATGAACCTGTATTCTGCCAGAATGACTTGTTTGATACGTCAGTTAAAAACTCCAAAACTATACTAACTTGCGAGAGGACGGAACCAAGTCCAAGACTGACAACAATTTAGCAAAATAAACGAAAACGTTTAATAATACAATTTAAAAATCCACCCCAAAAAACAATACTTTTTGTTGTTTGTTTCCTGTTTTGGAACCGCCTATAATGGTTAATAATGTATATCAAATTATGAATAGATGCAGAATCCGACATGTAGCATTAAATGTGATTGTATGTTTCTAGACCTTTGTGTAGATCTTACCTCACAATTGGAGTCGGCGCAAAGCTGCAAATTGAGCCCCGTAATTAGGCTAGTCTACTTAGTTACAAAACGTCTTATGAACTTCGGTTCATCAATTTTGAAGATGTCGGATAAACTAACCTAAATTATCCCGAAAGAAAATTGGCCTGAAGATGCTGGTAAAATAGAACACGGTGGAAAACTTTTGAATAATTGTTCTCAATTTTCAAACAGATGGGGTAAAATAAAAATTACTACCTATATATACACGCAGATTCAGAATTGTAACCCGAACAATTGCATATTCCTATGTAATTTTGCTAGCGAGTTAGGCCTACGTGTATGTTGCCGATTTCCGATATTTTGACCAACACACGGACATTTAAAGTGGCTATATCACAGTTTAAAGTCGAATAGTTAGTTATTATTACATGTATTTGTTATAAATAACTGAACATTAATCGATCCAACATTTACTTTTTTGCATAATTAACTCCAAAATAATAAATTAACAAATGTACCTTTGTGGATTCCCTTCAAAACTTATTATTTTTTTAATAGAATTTGTTTTTATTTGGCTGCAATTTGTTACGTGCATGTAGTTGAAGATGTTATCTTTATATTTTTAGGTAAAATTTAATATTTTTTGCGGAAACCGCCATTATTGCAAGTTTGACATAGCCACTTTAACTACCAGTCCAGAATGTCCACCAAGTGATTGTGGACACTACTAAAAATCCATGTTGGATCTGTTCACCTTTTAGGTACTCAAACTCAAAATGTGTGGGTTTGGCTCATGGACTAAAACTGTGTATTAATTTGATAAATGCCAGCTCACTATATCACAGCGTATATCGATAAATTATTGAAGTAAATATCGATTATCTGATTTTATTAACTGCAATTAATTAAAGTTAGCAATAAAAGGGAAATAACTCATCAAAGCTGAAATCTCGCCTGAGATGCTTGTGACGTAAGATCGAACCTCCACTATGGACCCATTTTTGTTGATTTTGACCACAACCAATGTTCCATGACTTGTAGCCTAGCCTATGCCATAGGCTATGGTATGTACTGCCCTATTTATGAGAAGTTGAATACAAGATTAATTTTTTATTGATAGGAGTAGCCCATCTATTTGAGGTATCACGTCTACGTTCTCATTAAGTTTGTGGCCCTTAACTATTAGTCCAAACATGGGACTTAATGGGAGCGTAGCTGTACCATTATGTCCATGTTTGAACGTCTTAACTACATGACTAAAGCCAATATGCAGTACATACAATGTTGGGTGTTGATTATTAATTAAAACATTCCTTTCTCCTTTTTTTATAAACCCTAACTGGTTTTGTGGCAAAGACTTCTAATGTCCATATCGTCCTTACAATTTAGAAGTATAGGAAAATAATTTCCGTTCTTTTCTGTTTTAATGAAGCAATCAATATAATGAATAAAAGAGAAAACCTACAAATGTATAAAAATTTCAATTTATTGCTATTATAAAATCATTTTAAATACATTTAATAAAATATACAATATTTACATGCAACAACATTAAGCAGAATATATATAAAACAAAAATCATTGAAAATATAATGTAAAATATCCAAGACTAGTGCCTACTTTATCAAGACTAAATAATTACAGCAGTGAAATACTTTATTTTTGTGGTGCCCAATTTTTTTCCAGTTTGTCGTCAAATCAATCAATGAACTTAAGAATAAAATTAAATTTGAAGTCTCTCCTCTTCATTTTAGAGCATTTCTGAATGTAAGACAAGCACAACTGCATATTTAATAAAATTTGCAGTTTATGGGTATGTTATTAACATTATAAATCCAACGAAATGTCTGTTTATGCAAACTTACAAAAAATTGGGACCACAAACATATAGGATTTCACAGTACTTGTATTGCTAATTCATTTTTGCAAAAGAAACATTTTTAATCAATCAATCATTCATTCAACACATGCTTACAAACATAATTGGTTCATCCTTCCAATTATCATTTCCACCTCATTCCTCTACTATACACTTCATATATTCACAATAATTAACATTTAGCATAGTACAGATTAAATGCCAAACACAAGAACAGCTATAAATGAATGAATATGGCCTATTGGTGAGGTAAGCCTAAAAGAAACCTCGAGTGCTGAAGTCACAGGTATTGGGCAACAAGGTGCACTCTAATAGACCACTATACCATGCAATAACAGCTATTATGACTAAATGTCTGGATAATAGTGACGCACAGTGATGATGTACAGAGGGCATGATCATTAATAGTCACTGTTAGCCTCAACATGAAGTCAAGCGAATGAAAAGAAGAAGAAGAAGAATGATCATTGTTGTAGTTTAATGAAGATGCCAGTGTACATGTTGCAGGTGCAGATTTACATGTACGGTAGGTGGGGGCCAGGGGCTCTCTCTATTTGGGTAACTAATTAAATTTTGCCTTTGTCTAAGGTAAGCAGTCTTGTTTATCAACACCATTGAATTGCACTATACCCTCTATTATAAAATCCTAGATTTGTGCCCGTTGGTGCGTTACATGTCAGTGCAAATGTACATGTCAGAATGAGTCTATTGAAATTTTAATGATTTGCTGAATTTGTAGCTGGAAATCGTAATTTGTAACTTAATGGCAAGACCAACACAATCAGATCAGTTATAGTGACAAAGAGGAGCAACATAACTTTTAAAGCAAAAGATGTTAATCAGTGAGTAAACTTTCATCACCACTTAATATCATTAAAGCTACAATATCTCCTCTCAATTTTAAAGCATCATTTACTAAAGTAAAAGCAAGCTCAATTATTAAATCTGCAGGCCACTGAAAATTGAGAGAACAATAGTTTTGCGTAACCCATTTTTTATTCTTGCACAAACGTTAGGCCATTAAAAATTCTCACTATTCACGTAACAAGTTTTGTGATGGGTTACACAAATTGAAATGGGTTACCTGAAGAAAAAAACCTGTGTAACCTTAAACATAATTTCAATTCTGAGATGTTTGAATCTGTACATTTTTATTTCAACATACCTGTATAACATATCCAAGGTGTCAACTTTAATAAAGATATGCAATCTGACAACATGTTTGTAGTACTCTGGAAGTGAGCATGGCCAATTCCTAAAAATTATGATTGAAGTTAGCATGTGCATCTTTACAATAGTTAAGAATGACATGCAATGGAAGAAGTAGAACGTGCATCTTCTAAAGGAACTTGTAGTTTTATCTTCTAAACACATGCCTGCATATGTCAGGTATTAGTTCTCTAAATGAATTAACACAAGATAATTGTCACTCTTTGGTCCAAACAATGCGAGACAAAGCAAACCGCTGTCACCATAGAGCCCACTCTATTAACAATTGGCAGAAAACATATCATCCTATTATGCACTTTTCCAGAAACTCACACACAACTTCATGTGCATGTATGTAAGGTGTATACTGGCAGAAGTCTGACATTAGATTTGGTGCCCCTTTCTAGATGTTCTGTGGGCCACGACTTTATGGAAGTCTGGAGACTTTTATGTCATGACAATGCTCAACAAATTGGATAGTGGAAGTTGAAACTTTATTAAAGTCTGGACTTTAAAAAGAATATAGGCAGGGGCCTTGATCTTTTTGAGTGTTTGAGGGTTGATATTATACACATATATACATTGGTATGTACAACTCTATATTTTGATCTGTAATGTACATGAAATATCTTATTAAAATAATCAATTATCGCCATATTAATGATAAGAAAATACTGGAAAAGGTTTTTTTCGGAATTCCAAGAAATTAAATATATTGAAAACGATTACAAATAATTAGAATTATTGATCTTACCGGTAACATTTTAGCGGTACATTGTTTTCAAGCATTTGTCGAAAAATATAAAAATATTTGTTTAAAAAGAAGAAACATTTAAGAATATATGTATGACATTCACAATAACACAAACATTTTTTATATACAATGTACAAAATTGGCACTTTAGGTTTTTATAAAATTGAGATTATGGAATGTCAAGAAGTAAGGTCAAAAATATTAAAGCAGCAGCTTTGCAAGTTTAAAATAATAGTCATAAAAAGTTTGTTTTTTAATGTTCTTGTTGCCACAGCAATAGGCTGGTGGTGATGAAGATGATAAGGGTAAAACTGGAGACAACAGATGATGCTCCAGCTATTCTACACTTCAAGGTCTCGTATCTGAAAAACAAAATTAAATACTGTAAATCATGAAATGAATACGTCTTGATATTATTGCGTCCGTCCAAAGGTGCACATAAATGCGTAATTTTATTAATGCGTCGGGCATTGGTATACTTATTACCTTTATTGGGAAAAAAATAAAATGCTTCAAGTAATTATTGCATCGATGTGTTGGTAGCATTTTTAGCATTAATTTCTTGCTAGCATTTATTTCATGATTTACAGTATTCTTGTCCAAAATAAACTTGTACAATAGGAAGTGAAAATAACATGTGACTTTATATATGTGTCCTGGACGTACAACTCAGATGGCTGATGTTTGTACCCAGGACCGTGTGCTTGAACCTTAATTGGATATAAGCTTGGAAAAAAAGTGAAAATGATATATAGGAAACTTTAATTCCTATACATAAATGCATTACATTTGATACTATTTTGTTTATTGATTAAACTATGTTGTGAATTTTCTACAGATTCTTTGTTTTTGTTGTTTTTCATCATTGTGGATGTAATTCTTAGGGTGACAATAAGTGCGGAAATGATTCATCATCTCTGGTAGAATGTCCCCTTCATAGTCATTCCTTGACGTGGTGAGGGGTCTTGTATGTCTCAGTGACCCAGAGAGCTATGCCAGCAAGAGCTTTGGCTTCTGTTAGGGACACCCAAGCTGGATTGGTCAATGGGTAGAGTCTAGAAATATGGACTAAGGGTGAGGTAACCCTAACAGAAACCTTGAGTGCTGAAGTCAGAGGTATTGAACTGCACGGCACACTCTAATATACCACAATACCATGCATCAACAGTTATTATGACTACATTTAATCAACAAGCGATCGAAATGAAGAAGAAGAACAAAGCATCAAAATATTTCGGCCATGTTTTGGATCATGTATTGTAGCTGGCCAATCTGGATATACCAAACTAGTGAATCCTTAATCAAGATTCCATACTTTTAACATAACATTTTTCTGACACATGTCAGAGGTGTTTGCTGCTGATAGATGGATATTATATCCCAAAAGACATTTAAGTAAGCATGATTGAATGAATCCGCATGATCACTAATCATTATTGGTGACCATCCTTTATCCTTGATTGATATCCTTTGATCTGCACTGGCTCAAGAGTACATATGTACTGTACTGCAACTTGGTTCAACACCATTGTAAGGCCAGATTTCTCGTAGCTGGTTGAGCCATGATCTGAGATTCAAGTGAAACCTTATCGCCTACCATAGATTTTCCAGTTGAAGCATGTACATGTATGCACTGAAAAATGGGAAGCTCTTGAATAGCTGATTGAGTTAAACAATAGCGTGAACCTCATTATTTTGGTTCATATCTGCCGGAAAAAATCTACTTAATTTACGGATCCTGGTTGAAAGGTATGTGAGATTGGGACTATAAATAAAACCTTATTTTAAACAATATGGTTTTCAACTGAATAATAATCAGGGAATAATTGATGAGTTGGTGTCTTTTTATCATTTAAAAATTTATTATTTTATTTTTTTAACATAATTTAATTCCCAAATTAAAAAAAGTGGATATAACCAATGTATTGGTTGTTTGATTTTGTGTGCACATTTTGATTTGTCAAACCAGTCTTTTGAGTGGCAGTCTTCCTACAGGCAGTGCAACCAGTGGTCCACAACTGGTTCATCAAAGGCCATGGTATGTGCTGTGGGAAAGTGCATCTAAAAGACCCTTTGCTGCTTATCAGAAAAAGTAGCCTATGTGGCGGCAGCGGGTTTCCTCTAAAAGACATGTCAGAATGACCATGTGTTTGACGTCCAATAGCCGATGATAAGATAAAAAAAATCAATGTGCTCTACAGGCGTCGTTAAATAAAACACTCAACTTAACTTAAAGTAGTATATCAGGTTTTCACACTACAATTGTTAAATTAGTTTTAAATGCATAGTGCCATGGCCAGTTGAGCCATTAAATATAATGCAATGCAACACATATTACCTGTAATACAAAATTCAATCATCTACTACCGGTAAGTCACCAATCGGGCCCGTGCTTATAAATCTTAAAGTCTAGACTTTAATAAACTCCAGACTATAACGTCATGGTAACCCTATTCAAATAGTATTACGTTAAAGTATGAACTTATTAAAGTCTAAACTTTAAGGTTTATAAGCACGGGCCTGGTTCTTAAAATAGTGTCCAACAGGTTGTCACGCTAAAATTGTAAAATTAGTGTTAAATGCATATTGACATGGCCAGTTATATAAATATAATGCAGTGACAGAAAAGAAGTGTGTTGTTTAATGACTTGTTCAACATATTTCACTTATGATTTGATTGGCTATACTATAGGATCACAAAGCTAAAACGAGAGGAAACCCGACGCTGCTACTATGAGCTACTCCTACCAATAAAGCAACAGATATTCTCTGATGTGAACTCGTCTACAGACATGATAATTATGTTATATACACTATGTTGTATATACCATAGCCCTTGGTATACCAATCTTTGGGTACTGGTTGAGATGAGAAAAACTAATGAGGAGGTTAGATCATACAACCCAAGCACCTATGATAAGCACTCTACCCACTAAACACTAAACACTACATGTACCTTAGAACAATTTCAATGTGAATTGAAAAATTATCAAACTTTGACAAAAGGAAAAACCTTAAACTCTAAATCTGTCTTGGGTGCAGAATCTCAGGTATGCATCTCTTGTGTTTTATACACATGGCAAATGATTGGATATTTTGAGAGTAAACACAATACCATATTAGCTTGCCTATATCCAATGAATGAATGAATCGATGTTTTGAGGGTAAACACAATACCATATTAGCTTGCCTATATCCTATGAATGAATGAATGTATGGATGTTTAGAGGGTAAACACAATACCATATTAGCTTGCCTATATCCTATAAATGAATGTATGATTGTTTTGAGGGTAAACACAATACCATATTATCTTGCCTTTATCCTATTAATGTATGTATGAATGTTTTGAGGGTAAACACAATACCATATTAACATTAGAGGTGTAACGAATACACAGAGTAGCGAATACGATACGTATCACGAATATAAGGTAACGAATACAACTATTTATTCATGAATACAATACATATAGGTAGAAAACGTTCCAACAGCTAACAAGTCACAATTAATAGGACAACATGTTAACCATATTGTAATTATTATTTGTGAATCGTTAACTAAGCATTAGTCTTTGGTAATATCATGCATTTGGTTAATTAATTGCATGTACAATGCTTATCTTCTTTTTTTTAATGTTAAAAAAAAGTGCAGCTCTCTGTGCATACATTTGTAAAACATCAATGGATAACAGAACAAATTAAAATATATTACATTACTATTTAAAGAGAACTAATATTGGGGGTGGGGGCTTATTCCCAATTGGACCTGCCCTTGATGCACACTGAATCATACACTGGATACATTTAGGAACTAAAACGTATATGCGTGTAATACAAATCAACTTCACACTTGAAATGTTTTTATTCTTTTAATACTTGTGTGTTCCAGTTAAAAATAAAGTTGTTTTAAACCTCTTTTCACCAATTAACAAAATATGAATTGAAATACAATTATATGTATGTAAATAGACTTCGCT
>JAULBQ010273247.1:0-10060 GCA_032355525.1 Pachydermia laevis
TTTGAAACTAATTTTAAAATCTTCCTTCTACATTCCATCGTTCGCTATAACATCGGTTTATCGAAGTTTTTCCTATGACGTCATCAAGTTTAAGTTCTCCAAATCAAACAAATATGAGACTGGG
Source organism: Pachydermia laevis (assembly GCA_032355525.1). Lineage (NCBI taxonomy): Eukaryota > Metazoa > Mollusca > Gastropoda > Neomphalida > Peltospiridae > Pachydermia > Pachydermia laevis. Next base: position 125 of record JAULBQ010273247.1, read on the forward strand.
GGGATAGGGGTGGGGTGTCTCTCTGGTTCACCACTTTTCGCTCCACATACTAAACACCTTTCCAACTTTAAACATGTTTTTAGTCATGGTAGAATGGAGATAAATATTCTGATAGTCAAATTAGAGGTAGGTTATCGTGGATTTAACACCGCTAAATGTGTTTTGTTAAATCCACGATAACATACCTCTAATTTGAAATCAGAGTAGGTTTATCTCCTAAATAAAACAACACTCAAAACAATATTTGTGCACATAATGTGTTTATTGTCAAAAGCACTTCAAACAGCATCTGTGAGACATAAAGTAACAGTAAATGTAAAATGTTTAAAGCTGAATAAAACAGTTTCCAAGTATAATAATATATAATATGACAGATAAAAGTTAAAAATGTTATGTATATAATATTGGTATATTCAATGCTATAAAGATAAAATAACAAAGACTGAATGTAGAAATATTTTACATTGGTGGAAAGCAATTGTTATTTCGGTTGACAAGAACTTAACAAATATGTGTTACTATTTATATAATTATTTTTCTATTTTTACTGAAAGTACACTATGCTACAACAAAAACTTTCTGAAGATTTAAATAATTGCTTAATCTGTCATGACCTAAATTTCATATTGGTGCCACTATTGTTATCTCATATATAACAGTAATTCTTAATTTTACAGCTATTAATAATACTACAACTATGTTGATGTTGAGTTTCTGTAATTCTGATTAATAATATTTGATAAGATAATTTAGACAGCGACACATACAGGCACTAAAGACAAATCACAGATTTCACACCACATATAAAATACTTCAAGCTACACATAAATTTCTTCAAAATCACTGAACTCTCCTTAATCTTCATAAACATGCCTAAAGTGTTTCGGTAATGTCATTGTTCTTGATGCCAACAACTAAGGGGTACAATAACATTTTTATTTCTTCACTACATATGTTAACAGTTCAGAGTATTTCCTAAGGCTTAGATGCAATACTGATACAGAAATTAAGTTTGTACACAATGCAATCCTCAAACACATTTCACAGTAATACTGTTCAAAATCTATCACAGCAAAGTTTCAAAACAAAGAATTGTAAAACTTATTGAAACGATGTAAACTAATTACTAACTCTTGCCCATGATACATGCATACCTGCCAAATAAATGTAATTTACTGCCGACTCAGAGATGCTCACTGGCCAACACCGAAAAACACAGAAGAATTTTTTTATGGAGACCAGGAATACCTCTGTGTCACTGTGAGATTCATCTGGCAGCAAACATCTCCCTGTGATATTAGAAGAAGGAATGAAAAAAAGAAAGAAGAATAATTTATATGAAGAAAACATATACCAGCACAAATTTGTACACTTCTCTCTTCCTAAAACTGTCCCAAAAATGATCACGACCATACCTACCTTAAAAGGTTCTCTGACACGGACACATAAACAGATTTGAAGGGGAAAAAATGATGAAGATTTACTGATGTCATTTTCACTAGTCCTATTAGTTACACAGTTGATGTTTTTTCTTCGCCTAGTTTGCACACCTGTTAAAGAGACACTTCTATCAACTGCAGGGACAGCCATGGCTATTTGAAAACAATCATGTTAAAAGTTTTAGACCTTTACAAAAAGTAAAAGTAATTTTGTTTTAAATTTCCAAAAAAATATAATGCTGTAGACACGAATAGTGAAGTAAAACAGAGATCATCAAGTGTTGGATAACCAATGAAACGGGTTGTCAGACTAAAAGTTGGCTTAACGGATTCATAACAAGAACATGTATACAGTACTGGCTGATGTGATAATGTATTAAAGCTAAAAAGCAGCAGCAAGTTAAAAAAACAACACATTTCTATTCAATATAAAACATATTTCAAAAATAAAAAGTAAAAAAGAAGTTATTAATGCTGATGAATATATGTATATTAATGTTATTAAAGCAAATCAGATCATTCTGTAATTGCACTTGTACCAACATGTCTAGAAGAAAAAAAAAAACATTTTACTTCTGATACTGTGAATCATGAAAACAGAACATTAGGATGTTGCCAATATTAGGACGGGAACACATACACATAAAATTCAAGTTTATATATTTGCCAGTTTACTCATAAAAAATGTTGATATTTTCACAAATTTCATTTGTTTCAACTTGCATAAATTATACCATGACAGAAAGAAACGAATCATTTAACACAAGTGTTTTATTTTCGGTTATATTGGCGCCAGTTAGGTATATTGGCGCCAATCTATGGTCTACTCTTCCAAATAAGCAGTAAGGAATCTTTTATATGCACTTTCCCATACCACAGTATTCCAGTCATGGAGCACTGGTTGGAACTGAAAAAAGACCCAATGATAGACATCCACCGAGCAGGGTCGATCCTTCAACCTCAGCATGTTAGGCAAGTCTATAGACTGAGATTAATCCTGCCTCTCATTTTGGCAGATGTATATTTGTTTTCCTACCTGGTTAAAGTTTTGTATTCTTTAAAAGTAAATATATCGGTCGCAGTTTTGACAATAAAAACTTGTATACATACTTTCATGATTTACAGTACCATCGTTGAACAAATCTGGTTATTAATGCTGATAAGGTGTAATACTGATCATCAGAACCAAAGGTAAATATGTTATATATAATGTCAAACAAAATAAATATGTCCCTAGTGGCTTAGTTAATACAAATACTTTAAAACATTTTCAAATACAGTAGAATCTTGTTGGTTCAAACGTGGAAGGTCGAATGCACGGCAACGCTCGAATCAGAATTGAAGTCCAAATTTGTTTTACTCATTAAACCCTTGAATAGTTAGTTTGAACTACCTGATGGGTCGAACACTTTCCTGAGTACCAACACTTTCCTGAGTACCAACACTGTTCGAGCCAACATGATTCAACTGTAGTTACCTTTTGAAAATAAAATTCATCTTTAAAATAAATTAAAACAGTTATCACATTGAATCAACCTTGTATCTCCACACTAGACCGAGTTTGAAGGATGTTTTGACAATTTTATAATGATTTGCTAATGTGTATATATTAGTGTCTATGAAAAATATATATGCAGTCAAGTCCACTTAATTGCATATTGGTTTTTTAAACATTCCAAATTAAATTGTTTAATTGCATATGTACATGTACATTCACAACACGTATATCACACTCGCATCTTAAAAGGTAGATATCCTAAATACAAACCGGAGTAATAATGTTTTAACAGTAGGCATACAAATGAAAGACATTTTCTGGTTATATCAAGCTCCTTGTATTAATTCTATTCAAAATGAAATGTTAATCTCGTCTCACTTTATTGTATCCTCCCCACCCACTTTCTATGACTTATTCACATAAATTCCTATAATTATGGATAACAATAAAGAAAAACAAAAGTAATTATATATTTTCATATGTAGCACTTTTATAATTACACGTACACCGATCTCAAATGAACCAGGGCGTTTATTAAGGTTTTCAAAAATGATTACTTTTGTTTATAAAGTTTTGGGTTGTTCAATGTTTAAGATTCCACGCAACATTTTGTTTTTAAATACCTGGTACCTTTTTGGTTGTTTTTATCTCAGTTTTAAAATCTGGCCTACCTGTTTTTAATTGGGTTGGGTTTTTGTTTTTTACATATGGCAAAAACTAGTCTGTAATTCTCAACATTAACCCTTATCCAGCTAACTGGGGCCTCCAAGGGCAAAGAACAATTTTGTTTATTTATAGATTGTATTTTTACATTTTACGGAGCAATCCTGAACAAACCTATTTTTGTAATTAGTAAGTTTAAAAAACTATATACTTTCATTTATAACATTTACCCATCGGCTGCTAACAGCACATTTTTATTTTTGTTTATGTAACTTTATGATGCTAATTTGATAAACCGCTAAAATATGAATACAAATCTTTACAGCAGTACTGAGCATTGCACAAAATATTCTACATAAGAAAACATTACATAGATATTATCAATATAAATTTAACAATATTTAACAATTCTTAATATTAGTGGCTTGAGTCCAAAGGTTATAGCTGCCTTTCCTTTAGTTCAGTTTTTTCTCACAAGGCTAAAAGGCCAAGCTGTTTTACCCAAGCTAGTAGCCGTCTTGTGGTTATACCTGTGCAGGCAGCACTCTTTAACTGAGGCAATTTCTTTCAGATGATGTCATTCAATAATTCAGTTTTATTTCCTGGATTCCCCTTGCGGTTCTAGCCGTACAGCTCGAAAAAAATCAAAACATGATCAACTTTACCGTACGGCTACCAACGTCAATGAAATGGCATCAAGGCAAATCAACTGATTTGATTTTCACCACCTGGGTAAAACTGGACTAATAGAAAGGCCGTCGTTGGGTACAATATTCAAAGCTGGGTAAGGGTTAATATAGGAAGATTACCAAGATATATATATATATATATATATACAAAAACTACTTACCTCAATCATACTGCTCATGTTTACATCTATATCACTGGTATAACTTTCTGTGTTACATATTATGACAAATAGTGTTTCAAAATCATTATGTACAATTCAGAATACCGTCAATATCTATATCAAAATAGTTGTTTTAGTTATTTTAGTTATTTTTACAATCACTACATTATTTTTAGATGAAAAAGCAAATAACATAAAATAAAAACCCATGCTTACCGGTCATTTATTAGTTATAATCAATATAATGTTTCTTCAGTTTTTGTTCTTATTTTCCAAGCTTAAAACTCCACTTATAAATATATCATTAAACAAAAAGCAAAAGGGTCACATAGCAACATCATTTGCTTTTGTTTTGATACCTACGAAATCTTGTTCTTTTTCTCTAGTGTTATAGAAAACCATTGCAAATAGTTGTGCACAAGTGATTGGTGTTGAATGAACCAGTACTTTGTGTGTTTAAAACAAATAATACAGAAGGGATTCTCCTTCACTTGAAATATTAACAAATACATGTGATTCCTTATTCGTTTCACAACCAACTAAAATAATGGACAATAAAAAGTTTAATGAGCCTCAAAATCAACAAAGCCTGCTCTCTGTATAAACTAAATAATATGTCTGTAACATTTAAATAGAAGACATTTTTTTAAATGCATCACTAAGCTAAGGTAATACTGACTGGTTTCTAACAGGTGGCAAGACTGCTTGTATTAAATATTTTATGCATTTCCGACGGTCCAACGGTGGTCTGCTCTCCTCCTGCGCAAGCGAAGCGCGGTGCCGTCAAAGTCCAATCCGGCGCTCTTGCTCTTGATGTCACCGTCCAACCTCTGTTGCGCTAGACGGAGAAGGCCAATATTTCGACTGGTTGCTGTGAGCGATTGCAGAAGATTGTCACCAGCCTGAAAAATAAACACGGATGTCAGTTTTAGGTCGGAGTTTCTTTCATATTTATGTGGACGGACGGAGGACCTTTTTGCTAAAACAGTTTTCATGCACCTTTCCAGACTAGTAGGCCTATCCAGCACTAGTTTCCAGCCAAATATAAAACAAAAGTTGATTTTAGTTTAGGTTTAAGAAATATGAACCGTGGGATAAGAATAAAGTGGGGTTTTCTCATTCATGACGGGAAAATCAAACATTCCAAGTCTTCTTCGCAAATTATACAAATCTATTAAACTTGATGAAAACCAAAAGAAAAGAATCTTTTTTAAAAAGAAAATCTTTATTAGAAAGTCCTGTTTAGTAAATTTATTTCTTCAAATTCTGCTGGGGTTTTTCAACACTCTTTTTTAAACATTCACCATCACTAAAACAAATTCGGGGGATGATTTATGCTTTACAAAAAATGAACAATGGACGAAGTTCTGATTTTAATGTTATCTCCGACTCTAGTTCTATCCGTTTATGCATGAGGATCTTGAGATCATCAGAAACCGACAACAAATATCACCCTCAAGGACTTCATGGACACCAAAAATGTAAAACTATAAACAGAATAAGTAAATACCAGTCTTGGTAGCACTGTGGTTAAACATTCAGCTTTTAGGTTGGTAGGTACCGAGTTCAAACCCCAATACACCATTTTTTCATTTATTACTGACATATAACAATTAATCACTGTCCTTGATAGCAGAGGTGCATGCCCAAGACAATGTTCTTGAACCTTAATTGGATAGAAGCATGCAAATAAAGAAGAATTGAAAGTGAAATAAGTAACGAAATAAGCAGACTAAAGTTACCTTAATGTACCGTGCTGCATCAGGAAGCTGACTGCCAGCGTGTCGCTGGAAGATGCGAATCATTGGTCGATCCAGACGTTCCTTCACTGGTATCTCGGAACTCACGATAGGACCCTGTAACAGAGATCCTAAGATTGTTAACATGTTTATAGGACAACAAACTATGCGTATGCACATATTATTGTAGCAATAACTTTCTTTAAATAAAGTCGTTAAAAAACAAAAAAGGGGTATTCTAGGCAATATCATGATAGCTTCCATGATCTACTATCAGGTGCAGTTCCTAAGAGAACTGCCGCTCCCAAGGCAATCAAATTACAGGACCCAGTACCACCCTCAGGACCGCCAATCCCAAGACTGCACATGACAGAGCTCAGTGGAATATATATGACTGTGACGATAATCATTTACCCAAAATTTTAATGCAAGAGAGAAAAAGAAAGTATCCTTCTGTAGGAATCTAAACCATGAAACAGTTTTAATTTTTGTGAGTTTTTATTTTCCTGGTTTGTTATTTTCCATGAAATTATTGAAATCAACTTATATCAAGTTATTTCAGAGTTTTACAAATACAAGAATAACCATTTAACCATTTAATGACAAATCATGAACTTTCCTGCAGTTGTATATCAGAGTAAGCATAATGTTTTAGTTTGCTGCTTGATGGAAGTGTAAATTGGACTAACCTACCGGTAATATAAATGTGGAGTCCCACCCACTTTCCTACACACGATTATCATTGCAACACAAACAAAACATAGAATTTGGAAACTACACTGTAGCTTTATGCATTATTAAGTATCCAAATTGATCTAGCAAAAATCTATTTTTTTCATTAATAAATAAATGGAAACAGCATTATAAACAGTTTCATTGTTAGTTTGCCATGAATTACCTCCCTTTGAATGTCTTCCACAAAATTTGGAGCATTTGAGTCTTTGTTAGAATTTAGATTTAAATTTTTTTTATAAGCCTATAATTCCTCTAAACTTTTAGGTGGTTCAACTTGGTATTAGACAACGTTAAACATTGACATCTGAATGTTTCCAAGAACTTGCTTGCCTATAGAACATACAGCTGTCGAGACAATCTTCAAATTACTACAAACAACGTCTAATAAACCCATAATTGGTTATCAGTAGAAGTTATCACTTTGTGCTCAAGATGAATGTCACAATGTAGGTCTGGAAATATTTAATTCTACTTTCAAATTTAAGACCTGGATGAGTCTATTTCACAAAGATTAATTCAAACCAGAATAGTATTGGGAGAAATTTGTTTTACAATGAATGAGAATGATCTGTCAGTTACTCAGTTTTCTAATTCAACACATTTGTAAAAACATGCGAGATTTAATAGTCAAGTGAAAATACTTCATAACATAAGCAAAGAAGAGGGGTGTTTGAAATGATGTCGTGACGACAATTTTAGTAGCATACTGAATTTGTTATTAAAGTCAAAAATGAAGATATTCTTTTATTAGGTTTTATCTACTTAGCTGATTAAACATGTCAAAGTACACTTTCAAAACAACTTTTCGCGGCATTTTGCCGAGCACTACGTCATTGTTAGACATAGATAGGCCTATCTACGTCATTATTTTTAAGCGATCAACTTCACTCGAGTCGAAATGTGGCCTCTTAATACAAGTGGCTGTTTAATACAGGTTAATATACACTATAATAGGTGATTTGGGAGAACATTTAGGTGACATCTTAAGACAGGTGGCTGCTTAATACAGTGGCTGCTTAACACAGGTTTGACTGTACATTAAAAACATATATTATAAGTAAATAATAAAAATTGTATGTAACTTATGTTTTAAACTATATTAATGACCCAAATCAAATTCCTATATGTCTAGGATATATTCACACTAAAAAAGCAATATGTCTTACCAGGGTGTTGGATCTTGCATTAAATGAAGTATCGTACCATCTCTGCGCTCGGTAAATAGCATAACGGTTCTCTCCCAAACTCAGACCAAGTTTTTGCTAAAAAGAGAAAATCAAAAGTGAAAGCTAAATTACTGTCTGTCTAATCAAACTGGCAAACTTGTAATATCAGTAATTTAAAAATATGGTTCTCAAAATAAATTAAAACTTTCGGCTTTAATTGATTTCAACACAGTGCACTGATTTTGTCCAAACACAATGAGAATATTAAGTCAAGCATTCATGATTTGTGTTTATCATCGATAACCACAATAACAGGTGAGTTTTGTATACCTTGTAGAATTTGAGGAATCAAAATCACATTTTTCTTGGAAGTTTCTATACTGTTTAACATATTTTTTAATTAATATTTCAGTCTATGCATTTGGAAATTGTTACCTTAAATTGGAATAAATAACCCAAAATATATACTAGTACATGTATATATAAATAGGTGTATTCTTTAATGTGTATTCTTTAATTTATTTATTATGTACAAATGAATTTTTTTATAATTTTGTTTTTCTCACACACACACGTGCACTCACACACACACACACACACACACACACACACTCACATACGACGTGTGCAGGGCTTCTACAAATAGGTAGCCCTAATCACTTGACTTGTCCTCCTACTCCCTCCCCACTCTTACCCCCTGGCTTGGACGCATGGGCTGGCTGCGCCAGAACCTGCACCCAAGACAGGCGTGCGCTACAACAGCTTGCTCTGAATGTGCATGTTATATCACGTTATATAAGGTAAGCTAATATTTAATTACTGAGACTAATGAATCATGGCTAGTGAATATTAAATAATGTTTTAGGAAGCCTGATGTGGTTAGGGTACCTTCAGTGTCACCGTTTCGGCCATCTTCCTCGTCAGACCGTCATTGACTGCCTGGTGGGCCGCTCTCTGCAGGTTCTCAGTGGCATCAATCAGATTGCTCGTTTCACGGCGCAAAAATGCACACCTAGCTCTGGCGTCGGCTGCGTCGGAGAGGGCGCGGTCACACTCGGGTGTGTACGCACCCAGGCCATCGGCGTTGTTCAGGCCCAGCTGGAACAGTTCCGTGTCGGCAGTGCAGGGCCGGTGCTCTCGGCAGGATTTGTCGCCACCCTTGTCAAAACCTTCACATTTGCCAGAGTACAGGTCGACAGACCCAAGGGAATGACACAGGAGGTCAAGGACTCTGGATCTCTCTTGCACTACGGCAAACAACCTCTTCCTTGCACATCCCAGGGTCTGTGTACAAAATTTAGTAGTGAAAATTGTGTTTCATTCAAAAATAATAATAATAATAATTGTAGACATGTCGTAATGCAAATGGTAAGCACAGTATCATAACTGTATTATTAATAAACAATTTCATTTACGGTAGTTAAGTAAAAAAAAAAACTATAAGGAGCAAAACATTTAAATGTTTTACCTTTCTATTAGTGTGATACTTCAATCGATTGCACTCTTTATTCTGTGCATGAAGAGCATTTTTTTACACACAAGTTTTCACTTGGTAACATCATAACACAGTTTGCTTACCAGCTATAGTAAAGTACACAAAGATGGCATCAAATTGCATATCTATATGAATCTGCTAACGAGAGTGCACATATTTAAATGCATATTTCCACGGGTAGATTAGCACTAATGGAAAGCAATCCTTAATTGATCGATTACATTTAAAACCCTAATATATGTTCCATTTTGAATAATGTATTACCTGTAATTGCTGTTGGACGGATTTGAGTTGAGCTTCCAGAGTCCTCTTACAGTTGAGCAGGTGAGCTCGCTCAGCACACAGCAAGTC
>JAULBQ010274357.1:0-10056 GCA_032355525.1 Pachydermia laevis
TCCCATAGTAACATAACCGAACATCCATCATAGTGGCAATAAGTTAAGAAGTTCTCATCTTTAAGATTACTTACTTCATAGTCTGTCTCTTCTTTAAGACTCCATTTAGCAGGATAGTAGCTTCCCATTAATACTTTAAGTCCTGTACGACTTTTGTATGTGTTACAGTCATTGATCAAACTTTTAGCTAGTTGCTGTGTATCTTCAAAGTCCCTAGGGAACTTACCTGTTCTATGATAAACTACTTTACCATCGAAAGAAAAGTTATGACATAGTATCTTCAAATTTGTATTGACTAACCAGTTAAAAACATATCTTTCTAGTTTCTCATCTACTACTAGTATTATACTATTTTCTGTATCTAAACCTAGAATGATATGAGTAGTTTGTACCATAGAAGGATGAGATAATCCACTAGAGTGTAAGATACGAGTATACTCATTCTCTTCTTCTATAGTTAGATCATTTTCTTCTAAAGCTACCTTAGCTAGTTCTCTTTGAAACTTAGTATAAATACTCCTAGTTTCTATGTCAAAACTAATTACAGAATACTCTGTATCTATCTTTTTTAATATAGTCCTAATTCCGTAAAGTGTTGAATATACTTTATACTTTAAGTCCTGTTGCATGGTTGCTCCAATAGCGTAATTCATCTAACATTGTTTGAGCTAGATTTGCATCTTCTAAACATATAAGTCTAATAAAGTCTTTAACTTCTTGTTCTCCAACTCCATTATTATACATGTCTACTAATGTTTCTATGTGGTCATGTTCATTAGGAGTTAGATCTCCTGTTATAATTTCAGCTAGCTCTTCTCTGTCTTCTTTTTCCATACAGTCTACACTTAGTAAACCATCGTAAATAATTTGTTCTACATTCATCTTTGGTCCTTGTTTCTATAGTTTAAATATAAAGCAAAGCTTCCCATAGCTACTAAAACTACCAGCATTGCTAACGCTAAACCTTGTGTAGCAGCATTAACTCCTTTTGCTAGTTGATCTACAGTTATTTTATCTATAGCATCGACTACTGTCGTATTTCCATCTATCATTCTTTCTCCTTTGTTTCTATAAGTCCGTTAAGACAGTTGTTAAAATATGTACCACTAATATTAGCATTTAAATACAGTGGATCAAAAATAGCATTTTCTGACATAAGTAAATATGCTTCTAAGTAACTAGCAGTTTGTTTTTCACTACACTGGTAGAGAATTTCTTTAGAAGCTATAACTAAGTCACCTGTCTCTTTACAAGAGCCTTCATAGTCCACAAAAGGTAACTCTTTAAGTTCCTTTCTGACATAGTTCTTACGTATAGCTAGTTGAGCTTTAGTAGGTTTTAACCTTCTTACAGATTTGATACGTTTTTTACCTACATACATTTGTCCATTAGTATAATATATACAATAGACAAAGTCTGTACAATCTGGATGTAGATCTCCATGAGACTTAATTTCTTTATTCTCATAAGTCCAATTCATTAGAAATTCCAACGGTTTACTTGGGAAATAATGCATCTATTTATATATTCTTCTTCTAATGGTAGATCTAAATAGTTGTTTACTTTCCAAACCAGTTCTCTTATATATTTCTTAGTACTACCTAAGTCTCTGGCGTAGTAGCACATTCGCATTATGTTTGTACTTCTGTTACCAGAAGATGAATTAAATGCAAATTCGAACGTGGTCATAGGATTATCTAACATCGACTTTTTTTGTGTAGTACTGATAGGTTTATCAGGTAATTTCTTTTCTTTTTCGTTGATAGCTTGAACTACTAAATTTTTTACATCTAAAGCTTCTCCTTCTAATTCCATTAAAATATTTCTGCCTTTATAACTATAAAATACCTGAGATTGTGCTACTGGGTCTATAATTAATCCTAAGTACTCTCCTACTTTTTTAATAAAATATTTCCAAGTAATACCATCTAGATTTACTACAGTACTTAATTCTAGTATAACTCTAAACTTAAATGCGTTAGTCTTATCACTAGTTCTTACTATATAATGATTTATACCTTCAAGCAGTAATTGTGCTTCCTCATCTGTAATAGTAGAGGTATCAATATCAAGTATTAACCAGGAAGTTCCTCCTATAATATTGTCTTTGCCTCTTATGCCATCTGCAAATTGGAAGTTGCTATATAACGCATCTCTTTTTAGCAAATCTTCTAAGTCCTCAAATTTAAACTCATCAAATACAAAAGGAGTTCTTTCTTTTGTTTTAGCTAGTAATTGGTCTTTTGTCATATCATTATTTCCTTTTTCTTTTTATCTCTAGCTTCTATAGCTTTATTTATATTATTAAATCTTCCTACAAAATATCTTTTTCTTTTATACATAAAATATACTTCCCATTTATTTCTGGTTGTGTCTTTTTTAATATTAGCAAATCCAGAAGTATTATTAGAATTTTTACTATTTCTGTATGTGGCTTGTTCTTGTCTTGTTACCCACATACAAGTCTCTGGAGAGTAAATTTTATTTTCAGGGTTAGATAGAAAATCTTTATCGATTGTTAATCCCTCTTTGTACCCATTAGCTAATGCCCAATCGCAAAATGGTTCGAAAGACTCTTTCCATGTTTTACATATAGTAACACCATTACCTCCATAGTAGCTATAGTGTGTGCTTTTTGGGTTGTAACATCTTTGTTTCATACTTGTCCATACATTATGTAGTTTAGTGTGAGATTTTCCATGTGTAGTAGAACTAATAGTATTAGCACAGCTTCTGCATTTAGTAGAAGCTCCTCTTTTTATATCTGGAAGTTTTACATTAAAAGGTTTTTTACATTCAGGGCATTCTGCTAATACCCTTCTAACTTTTTTTATTGTACCTAGATCTTCTAATATGTATAAAGGATAGTCTTCTTGTACTAAAGGTTTAAACCTAGTTGTAAATGTTTTTGTGTGAGATATTTTTATACTCATGTTAGACTCCTTTAATTATCTATATCCAGTATTATACATTAACTCCACTAAGAAAATACTAAAAAGCTTACACCTACTGTACTTTTAGCCTCTATAGTTTTCTCATACTTTAGGATACTTCCTTCAATACTATAGATACCTGTAGTAGAGTAATCATTTAGTAGTACACATAGTTCTTTTAACTTTCCTTCTGCTCCACTAGTCCCTGGAATAAAGTTCATCTTTTTTAGTTCATGTAAACTAATAAGGAACTCTCCTTTTTTGCTATTGTCAATACAGTAACCATCTAAAATCTCATAAGGTTCTTTGTCTAATTCTGCTTCAAACTTTTCTAGGTTAGGTGCTAGTCTTTCTACTACGTTAATAGCATCTATGTAATGTGTAACCATAATAGCAGTACTTTTATCTATGAGAGCTAAGATACCACTTAGTTTTAAAGCTAACCATTGTTTATGTTCTCTAGCTAGTTGCGAAATAGGTAGAGTATCTGAGATGGTATTAGAGAATAGTTGATTGTAATTCTTATACTCTTCAAATACGTCATCTACGTCTGCACTTACCATTAGCTCTGTATTGTTAGGTAACCATACCCCTAGTTCTTCAAATACATCATAGATAGTATCATGATAGGTACCTTCTTCTGTAGTAGCTACATCTCTAGCTGCTTTACGTTCATCTATAGTTTTAGCTAGTGTCTTCTTAGGAATTTTAGTTGTATAACTAAATAGACATCTTCTAGCTAGTTGCTGGTTAAAGAAAGATTTAAATTTCTTCTTATTACCTGCATCCATCAGAATACCTTTGTCTGATCCAAATACTAGAAAGTTTACTGGTAAATGGTTTACTGGTCTTAGTTTAGCTTCCATAGATTTATTAGTATCAAATTTACCTGTACCCATATCAAATAGATCAGCTAGTATAGTAAATGTCTTAATTAGCTCTTCACCTCTAGTTGCTAGATCTGAACCTATTTCACTAGATAGTAGAGTAGGTGCTCCTAAAGATTGATCATTACCTAAATTAGAGATCTCTGCAGATACTCCTGGAGCTGTACCAAACTTAAAGTCTGAATCTATCTGAGGAGTCATATACTGATAGTAGTTAGCTTCTTCATCTCCATCTGCTATAGCAGCAGTCTTAGCTCTTGATACTAGATCAGCTTTAATAGTTTTGTTTAAAGCTTTATACCCTCCAGCTAGTAACTTGTGGATAGTGTTTTTAGTTCTATCTTTAGATATACCTGATGGCGATAAAGAGAAGATGTAAGTATTAGTAGGAACTAGTGTCTTAATTTTTCTACTCTTTTCATTTAATAAAATGTTATTTCTAAAACTAGATACGAATGCACTAACTTCTGATATTACTATCGTAAGTGCTAGATCTCTTGGCACCTCTTTAGGTATGGATTTAACCATGATGTCAAAGATATGAGGTAACTCATTTTTAAAACCACCTAAAGACTGTAAATAGGCTTTACTTACTAGCATGATTTTTCCTCTATTAGATTAAAATCAGTTACTTGTACTGTATGTAACATTACATTTCTCATTATCAGGTTTTCTCTATCGTAAGCATCTAATTCTTTAAATTCCTCTAGTGTATATCCTTCACACGGAAAACTTATATTTCCTTCTTGTAAAATATTAACTTGTACTAACATGTTTTTCCTTTAAAATATTTTTAATTCTTTACGTTCTCTACCTCTAACAGGTAACTGAGTAGCATTAACTAGTGTGTGTTTAGCTCTAGATACTGCTACGTAATAAAGCATACAAGCTTCAGTAATCTCATCTACCTGTTCTTGAGTTATAGGAGTTTTCTTTAGACTCTTTTCTACAAAGTCATTTAGTCCTTTAGAGATAGTAACTTTACCTCTTTCTACTCCTTTAACTGAGTGAGCTGTACCTATTAAGTAATTAGGATTTACTACATCTGTTTCAGCTCTAGCTAGTACATCTCCTACATCTACATGTATGTTTCTAAAGTGTAATAGTAATCTAATTGAACTAGTAATGTCATCATCTAGCTCTTCATCGTGACCTAACTGTTTAAAGGCTACTCTTTTCTTAACTTTATCTACTAAAGACCAATACTTAGGTTTCTTAGATTTCTCTCCATTAAGTATTTCATTTACTGCAAGAGTAACTTCAAAGATATCTTTAGCTGGTTTGGTGAGAGAATAGGTTTCTCCCATCTTTTGTTTAGTTAAGATATGTTGTACAATTTCCGCATTACTATGAGTAATATACGCTTCTGAGGGATCTGTATCAATACTAACTCCTGTAATCTTAAATCCAGGATCAATGAATGCTTGACAGAAAGGTTCTATCTGTCTTGCTATAGCACTTGAAAGTCTAAAACTAGTAGTTAGATCGTAGGTAGATGTGCTTAGTGTAAAGGCAGATACCAGATCTAAGAATCCATAAATTGCTTGTGACGTATCACCTAGATACACTTTAACATCTGCTTGGATTAATCCAAATATTTCTAACATAACTGGAGTAAGATCTTGAGCTTCATCTACGAATAACATATCTAGCTCTATTCGTGTAGTAGACATAGATAAGTTATGATGTAACTCTTTAAGCATGTAATTAAATGTAATAGGGATATCCCTATTAGCCATTTTTTCTAAATACTCTAGAACTGCATCTGCTATATGTTTCTCTACATCCCATTCATCAAAGAAATCATCAATATCTAGATGTTTTGAAAGACAATACCTATCTAGCATGTCTACTACTTCTTTTTTGTCTGGATAAGTAAATTTAGGTGTCATAATCAAGTAAGGATAAAATCCTCCGATGTTAGGTCTATGTATATACTTATACGCTAATGCATGAAATGTTTTACAATGTTCTTTACCAAAACTAGGTACTCCATCTTGTACAATCTTTCTGTTGAAAGCTGTATATACATATACCTTCTCTGGGTTACGTCTTACAACCTCTTTTACTAATGTAGTTTTACCTGTTCCTGCTTTACAGTCTGCATGTATAACTACGTTTGTTTCAAAGGCACTATCTAGTGGTGCTTGTATAGCATTCATTAAATCTGTCTGTTCTGCTGTCCATGTAAATTTCATTCTATCTCCAATGATCTTGCCAACTTCATTTGTAAGTTAGGCTTATTCTTCTTTCTTAGGAACTTATATGCTCCAGCACACATCTTAGGATGCTCTCTATCTAATGTCTTATGACAGTTAAAACTCTCTGTATCACTAGTTAGTAGTTTCTCTTTAATAGTGTCTACTCTACCTTCAACTAGGTGTATCTTCTTACCATCATCCACAAAAGGACAATTATCACATTCATGAACTACTCTGTAAATATTTTCTTCCATGTTCCATCCTCCTGTAATACCTCATAAGTAGCAATAGCCTGAGGCTTAATGTTCTCTTCTGTGAAGTACCATTGACTAGTATCAAATATATCCATTAGCATGTCTACATTCATATAGCTAGAAAATTTATCGTACCAATGAGGAGAGTCTACTAGATTGTCAAACTTAGCTAGTGTCTTTCTCTTAAGGGATATTCTTCCTTGAGGTACTCCAGTAATAGCCATAGCCATAGATACTGTAGGTTCAGGTTCTTCTGATGTAGTGAACCAGGCTATACCATAATGGTATAATCCATCCTTCTTGATGGATGCTAAATTAGTTGATGGTGTGTAGTGGTAAAATGTCATGTTACTTCCTTTATACTATCTACCCATACGCTTACCATATTTCTAGCATAAGATAGGGCTAGTGTTTTGGCTATGTCTTCATTCTCTGTTTCTACATTGTTTACGAATACCATAGTAGAGTCTCTTCCATTCTTTACCATCACTTTTACATCATACTTCTTCATTTCATCTCCATCTTTGATTCTTCTTCTGTAGGTATACCTAGTTTATGTAACTCATGTACCTTCTCTGCTTTAGTCATACGACTGTAGGCAAAGCTGTACCTAACATCTTTATAGCTAAGTGCTATTGTAGCTATAAGTACTGCTAGAAATGTTAGTTTGATTAGTAATTTTGTATCTTTATTCATGTTAATCCTTAATTTGTTATCATGTAGTCACACATAGGATAGTTTAATGTGTGTTCTAGTTTATTACTTACTACATACTGATCTCTGACTCTAGCTGCTGCTCTAAATGCTTGAGTAACAATTCCATCTTTCCAGGCAAATTCCCCACTAGTAAGTTTAATTGGGTGTCCAGTTAGATCAATAGTTTCTGTACCATTATCTAGTGCCTTAAAGAACATAACTCTATCTTCTGCTTCTGCGTACTGACTTACTGTATAAGTTTTTGAAACTCCTGCCATACCAGTCACAAGTATGTGCTTCTGACCATCATAAGTTTGTAAGAATCCGTATAGGTCTGAAGAGTCTCCTGATGGAGATAACCCAAATGCATCTAGTGAATGTTGTCTAAATTCTTTATAGGTATCGTCATTTAATAGGGATAGATTCTCTGCTAGTTTGACTAACATTATTTCATGATCACCTAATGAAGATAGTTGAGTTTCTGAATAATTAATTCCTGTTCTAATAGCTGGAGTAAGTTTAATTACTTTACCGTCTAGTTTAATAGAGTTTACTGCTGATAGATCACCTAATTCTAGGTATTCTTCGTCAATGTTTTCTCCTGT
Organism: Pachydermia laevis; assembly: GCA_032355525.1. Taxonomy (NCBI): domain Eukaryota; kingdom Metazoa; phylum Mollusca; class Gastropoda; order Neomphalida; family Peltospiridae; genus Pachydermia; species Pachydermia laevis. The sequence goes on from JAULBQ010274357.1 coordinate 7,577, forward strand.
AATAGAGTTACATACAATAATTTTAGTTACTCTATCTACATCTCCAAATGGACTACTTTCTAGTGGATCTACATTTGCTTCTCTGATTAGTGCTAGTGTATGATCATCTTTGGTTTTTGTTTTTACTATTTTGAGAAATGGCTTACTCATTTTTAATTCCTTTAATTTAATATGCTTGAATCCTACTCTTTATATTAATTAAGTATAATCAATAAAAAGTTGAGGATAAACTATGTCTATAAAAATTGGTAATAAGTCTAAAACTAGACATAACAAAACTCCATACAGTCCCTTCAGTAATGATGTATTACCTGAAGCTGATATGACTAGTTCTCTTATAAATAGTCTAGAAGACTTTACTCCTCCAACTAACCCTTACGCTAATATTATGAATGTAGAGTCTATGGCTCCTAACATACCTTCTATGCCTTCTTTTATGCCTACAGATAATCCATACACTGCTATAGATGCAGTTAATGATAGTAGACCTGGAGAAGCTAGTTTTGATACACCTAGTGCTCCTTATGCTGATAAAGTTCTTGGTAAGGCAGGTAAGATATCTGCTGAGACTATGAATAAACGCTATAATACACTTAATGATAAGTCTAAAGCTTTCTATGATGGTCTTAATGGTTATATGCTAGATAAGCATGGATTTGGTGTAGGTATAGCTTCTGCTGGCAGAACTCAAGCAGAACAAGATCATATATATGAACAAGGTAGAACTAGACCAGGTGATGTAGTTACGTGGACTAGAAACTCTAGACATATAGGTGGTGGAGCTATGGATATTGTAGGACCTAGTCTATATGATGATGTTAAACAGAATATAATGATAGCTAAAGAAATGAGGGCATTTGCTAAAGCTAATCCTCAATTTGGTGCAGAGTTTTTAAAACTAAGTAAAGACCCTAACCATGTACAATTTTAAACTACGGATGTAGCATTTTCTTCATCTAGTTGATCTTGAAGTTTCTTACGTCTCATGTTTTCTACTCTTAAAACTCTTCTAGCTATCTCTTTTTTAGTTACTTGAATTCTTCTAATTACTGACATAAGTGTAGGTGTCTTAGCTGAACCATACAATAAGTCATAACCGTTAATTCTACTTAGTTCTAAACCAAATCTTTTATAGACTTGTTCAGTAAGTGTTTTAGTATCTTCTTTATAGTTCATAGGTCCAATCAGATCTTTGCAAATAGCTTTGATGGTAATCATGTATTTCCTTTTATTTTGTGTAATGTATTATAACGCGTTTAGCTTTATTAATCTCTTCTAGTTACAAATTCTTCTAATTGTGCTAAAGTCATAACTTTTACATGATCTAGTGTTATTTGTCTTGTTCTAAAGAAATTTATTAAAGGGTTAAAAGTATTTACCATATCTGTCTGTGCTACTACTAGTACAGTATTGCATGGTGCTTCTTGTAAATTTAGATAGAACATAGCTATCTTATCTCCTGCAGAACCAGATACTTTCTGTCCTAATGTTTTTACTATAAAAGTTTCACCATCTCTTTTAAATTTAAAGAAGTTATCTGCAGTTCTTGCTGCTCTTACTTTCTTTATTGCTCCATTAAAAGGATTTACATCTGTTACTATATATCCTGCATCTGTAACTATTTTCTCTGCTTCTTCTCTAAAGTTCATTTTTCCACTCCCAAGTATCGAATGCAGGTTCAGTATCTTTACCGTCAAATATAACTAACATAGAAGGAAATGCAGGAGATCCTGTTTTTTCTCCTTGTTGTTCAAACTTTATCCTACCTCTTAAAAAGACTATATGTCCTTTTGTTGCAGTATCGTGAAACCACGCTGTATCTGTTCTTGCAGGTATCAGACATACTACTTTACTGTCATGTAGTTGCGCTTGTTCGTATGCATATTTTAACCATTTAGGTAATGCTCCACCATAAGGTGGATTCATCCATACTACACCTTTCCAATCTTTTGTTAATGCATCATCCTTTTCTGTAAACCATGTTGGAGCTTTAGCTGTATGATCATAAGCACAAGAATCTAAAGTAAATTTAGTATCTAATGTTTTTTCTACTAGTTTTACAAAACTTTTAGGTGTTTCCCAGTCTTGTCTTTCTGAACTAAACATTCCTTCTGTTAATGCTTTCTTGTTTGTTTCCATCTTATTTCCTTTATTAATTTTTTTCTACTGGAATATCTTTACCGTTAGAATCTAGTTTATAGCCATGAGTATCACTTCCTCCGTAAAGGTTGTTTCTAAGGCTTTGAGTAGGTTTATGTAGTTCTATACCATAATCTCTAAAAGGATGGCTTCTAATGCTATCCTTAAGCTCTTGTTGTACTCTATCTGTTACAGATGTATAGTTATTTTGTTTAGCTAACAATAAACCTGTAATAGCTAGTAATAGTATAAATTTTTTCATATTGTTTTCTTTGTGTTTAGTTTAGGTGCAGGAGCTCAGGTTTTCACTGAGATGTATTCGTTTTAAGGACTCCTGCATA
>JAULBQ010275467.1:0-10051 GCA_032355525.1 Pachydermia laevis
GAGCACGCCATCCTCGCCCCCCCGCCACGCATGCGGCCCGGACCCCCAACTCCAGCATGAAAGACAGAGAACCTGTTGTTTTATCACAACAAACAATAAAAAAGTAATTTGATCGCAATTACACTAGTTAATCCATTTATGAAGGCAGAGCGGGTCACCAAAAAATATCAAGCACCCCGCGCCGTTCAACATGGAGGCCCGGGCCACATAAGCAACCCAGGGCGTCGGATTGGCGCCTTATTCCAGAAGGAACCTCATAACAGAGCACGCCACCCCCGCCCAAAGCCGCGCATGCGACCCGGGTCCCCTAACCCAAAACAAGGTCTGCTGAAGTCAGCAGAATGACAAGGGCCCAAGCTCCTGTGTCGAACCCCAAGGATAGAGAACATTAAATAAATTGTAATATTTAAATGAAATAACAATATACTAATAAGACTGAGTCTTATCTTAATATTATACTATTTTCCTTAAAACTGTTATTTAAATCCCAAAATAATTAATAAATATGACACCAACACATTCCCCTCCCACCAAGGGTAGGAGGGTTTTTGATATAATATAAATTAAATAATAAATAATGTTTATTCTCCTCCTCCCACTAGGGGTATAAGGGTTATTTAGTGAATTTAACCAGTTCCCTAGTTGAGGCGACAAACTCGATCAACGCAATGTTGATATGCACCTTGGCGTGTTTTGGGGGGTTGAACATAAAGTAGGGGTCGAACTTGACTTGGTTCTCCGCAAAAACCTTCATCAAAACCTTTCTTTCTAAGTGGTGCCTGCCACACTCGAACAGATAATGCCGAGCATTGTCCCTGACCTTGCAAAGGTGACAATTGGGGTCGCTATTCTTATTTAATCTAGCTCTGCTCTCCCCCAAGTGCATAGATACTCCCAAGCGGAGTCTAGTTATTATACGGTCAGTATTTAGGTCCGAATAGGTGGGACGTATAGAATTTACTTTTGGTTTAATTTGATAATGCCATGCTCTTAAAGTTTTGTCCCACTCTTTTTGCCAATTAATAATCATTTTATTGTGAGCTATGGACATTATTTCGTTAACATTTAATTTAGTAAAAATATTAATATTGTTATTTTCTAAAGCTTTTTTAGCATATTTATCGGCAGCCTCATTACCAGAGATGCCGACATGGGCAGGGACCCATTCTAAAATTACACTATGGCCTTTGTGTATAATATAATTTGAGAGATTGATAATTTGGCTGACCAAGTTAGAGCTGCCGAACTTGCGTGACTGGATGGCTTGAAGAGAGCTTAAAGAATCAGACAATATTAAAAATTTTACACTAGAAGTTATTTTATTAATTTTGGATAAGGCCCATTTGAGTGCAGATAGTATGGCCACCAACTCAGTAGTAAAGACCGACAAATGGTCTGTAAGCCTGGCTCTGCAAACAAAAGGGTCTTCTTGGGCCTCGGGAGGTATGAAAAAGGCCATCCCGGTGGTGCCTTTAATAGGATTTTTAGATCCATCCGTATAAATATGGATGTAGTCAGGATAAAGATCATTTAGTGCAGCTCTAAATATTACATTTTTAAATGGAGGAAATTCTGTTTTTAGTGTCTCCTTTCTCAAAAGAAAAGAGACAATGGGTGAATTTGTTAGCCCAGTTGGTTCTAAAAGAATAGGATTACATCCAAGACCCAAATCCAGAAGCCCCAAATTGGTAGCCATTCTGTAAGAGTAATTAAGGGCTGAATTTGTAATATTATTATGTTTATCCGTTAAATTAATTTTAATGGCCATTTTAGCTATTGGATTAGTGGGGACCAAGCTGTGAATCTTAAGCCAATGCTTAATACACAGCTTGATCCGCCTAATAGCTAGGGGGAGAATGTTTAACTCTACATAGAGGCTCTCAGTCGGGGTTCCTGGAAAGGCACCCAGCACTATCCTCAGCCCTTTATTATACATGATAGCTAACCGATTCAGTTGAACGGGGGACGCACAGCTGAAAGCTTGAGCTCCATATTGCAGTCTTGAGACTATAAGAGCCTCAAAGACTGACAGCATGGATTTCTTGTCCGCCCCCCATTTTGTGGCAGTCAACACCCTCATGAGGTTGATGTAGTTGCCACATGTGTTAACTACATTCGTGATGTGTTTAACAAAGGAGAGATTCCGGTCAAAAGTAATTCCCAAGAACCTGACTGTTTGAACCTGGGGTATGGGAGTGTTATCATATATAAAATTTAAATTAATTTTCTTAGAGGATTTAGTAAAAATCATAGCGACAGTCTTGGCCCTCGAAACAGTGACCCCCCAGTCGTCAGCCCAGTTTTGTAGAGTATTAATGTCGATTTGAATATCCTTTTTTACAATTTCTAAATTCTCTCCAGCTCTCCAGAAAGCCGTATCATCGGCAAAAAGTCCTAGACTTAGCCCAGCATTAGTTGATTTATTGTTTAACAAGGTTGTGGCTAAGTCATTAATAAAAATGCTGAAAAGAGTGGGGGCTATAACAGACCCCTGGGGGATTCCGTTTTCAAGTACCAAGGTGTCTGAAAATGATTGTCCTACGTTAACTAGAAAAGTTCTATTAGAAATAAATCTTTCAATAAATGTAAACATGGGGCCCCTAATTCCCATGTTATACACCTTAATTAGTAAACCGTGACGCCAGACCATGTCGTAGGCCTTTTCCAGATCAACAAAAATACCGACCACCTTTTGATTTAACACAAAAGCTTCCGAAATTTCAGATTGGAGTCTAAACAGGTGGTCGCTTGTAGAGTGGTTTTTTCTGAAACCACTCTGAAAAATAGTAAGTAACTTATTAATTTCTAAGTGATTTGAAAGTCTGGAATTGACCATAGCCTCCATTGTCTTGCAGACACTTGAGGTTAAAGAGATAGGACGATAGTTAGAGGGGTTACTAAGGTCCTTGCCTCTTTTGGGTAGGCTAAATACCTCAGCATGCTTCCATGCTAAAGGGAGATAGCCTTGTTTCCAAATTAAATTAAATAGTTCCAAGAACAGATTGAGGGTTGTGGTGGGCATATTTTTAAAAAATAAATAACTAAATTTGTCAGGACCAGGGGCAGTGCCTTTACGGTGAGTAAACGCCTCAATGAGCTCTTGAATCTTAAAAGGTAGGTTATAGTCAGCCCTGGAGAATTTAGAGTCCATGGGAATTTTAGTTTCCTTTTCAGTATGCTTTTTCTTTAATTGAAATTTATTAGAATAGTTTTTATCACTTGAATTATTTTGGAAAGTGAGGCCAAAAATATCTGCCTTCTGTTGATTTGTACGGTAATTCTTGTTTTTATTCAACAAGGCAGTTTTAGATACTGGTTTCCCCTGGACTCTTTTAATTTTAGACCAGACCTCTTTGGAAGTGTGTTTGCTATTTATAGAGGAACAAAAGGTTTTCCAGGATTCTCTTTTGGCCTCTTCTACAGTTTTGGATACTTTAGCTTTACTTTCTTTTAAATTATTCAAATTAATCACACTTCCATCTTTTTGAAATAATTTTCTCATTTTATTACGATTTTTAATTAACTTTCCAATATCCTCATTCCACCATGGGACCGAATTATATCTAATATTGTTATTTGAAATAGGAATGGTGGAATTGGCTATTTCGATAATTTTGCCTATTAATTTTTGGTTGAATTTGTCAATGTTAACATCACGAATGTCGTTGGGATCTAGGTCAAGACATCGTTTGTAAAATTCTGGCCAATTGGCCTTATTAAAATTCCATCTGTCTTTATTTTTAACTGGTTCTCTCCAGGAGTTATCTATTTTGTATAAAGTTAATATTGGAAGGTGGTCGCTATTTAGGTCATTGATCACCTCCCACTCACACTTAAGGGCTATACCCTGCGAAACCATGGTTAGGTCAATACATGTCCACGTATTATGAACTTCTGATAAAAATGTAGGAGAACCGTCATTGAGACATACTAAGTTCAATTCCTCAATAAAGTTTTCAATGACGGTTCCCTGGGGGCATGTAGAGTTGGATCCCCATAAAGTATTTTTGCAATTAAAATCTCCAACAATGATCATTTGTTTGTTGTGATTTTTAGGTATAGTTAATAAAAAATCATTGATATTATATTTTTTCAATCTATTTATTAAACCTGAATGGACATAATAATTATAAATATTAATAATTTCATTGTGGCCATGGATTGAGACCCCCATGACCTCTATGCCATCTTCATGGGTGTTGATGGGTATAGGGGAATAAGAGAGGTTTTGTCTGACATAAATAGCTATTCCCCCATGGGTTGTACAATTAGTATTGTGAAAAAAACCGAAATATCCTGGTATATTAAAATTAATAAAAACTTTCTTTTTTTCCTTCTTTTTATTATATTCAGAGATCCAGGTTTCCTGGAGACAAACGATGTCTATCGGAAGATTACTATTAACAAGATATTGCTTTAGTTCAGCTCCATGGCCCATACTCTTTAGGCCCTTGGTGTTCCACTGGAGCACAGCCAATCCTTTAAATAATTCTGGTTTTACATTCAAATTATTATTTATAGATGGAGTTAATGTATTATTTTTAATTTTATTAGTCCGTGTATTTTTTGAATTCCTTTTGTCTCCCATAATAAGTGTGGAGCAATTCTAGTTTATTATTATTTTATATATATATATATATTTTTTAAAATAGTTTTAATACAAATGTTTTAGTCCACATTATGGTGAGTTGGAGCGGAGACAGAAGTTGAAGTGACTGGAGTGGCTGCGCCCCTGTGGAACCAGTCTTTATTACCCTGTCGAGCACTAGGGCCATGGACAATTATGTCCAGGTGTTTTTGCAGAGCGAAACAGGCTGCCATAGTAGCCTGCTCCACTCGTGCAACAGTGGCTGGTGCTGTTTTGGCCTCCCCCAAAGAGCCGTCTAAAAACAGGCCGGTCAGCAGTCTCATCAAATGAAAGGTGGTGACCGGACGATTACCGTCATGATGCCTATATTGAGGAGTAGGGGGGGGAGCAGGCTGGGCATAATTTTGTGGTTTATTAACAGATTTGTTATTAATATTAGTTATGGGCCGAGAACAGTCTAAATTAGGTTTGACCGAGAGCCCCATGAGAGGGGGTACGGTTGCTCCAGCCCCCCCAGGTCGCGGGCCGACCTCACCCCTAGCCCTGGTGTGCATTTGTTTAACCGCCTCTTTATAGTGAGGGCACCCTTGGCCATGGGACATATGATCCCCGCGGCAATTGGCACACCTAATGGGCCTGTTACAGGGGGAGTCCTTCCCGCACCTCGGGTGTTTGGTTCCGCACCTAAAACAAATAGGGTCCCCCTGAGTTCTGCAGTTTTTGGCCGCATGTCCCCATCTCTGGCACTGGGCACATTTAGTAGGCTTAGGGTCGAAGGGGAGCAGAGGATAAGATTTTCTGTTAAACAGAAAAATGTCGACGCAACTGCCCTGGTGCGTCAGCAGGACATCCCAGAACCCATTTTTCCAGACCGTAATGTTCTGGATATCGAGATCCGGGTTCTCCCGCCTAGCAGCCAGGAGAATCTGCGCCGAAGTTAACGGCCCCAAAGGCATCCTAACCAGCCTTCTCCTGCTGTTAACATTGCCCTGTTGACTGGTTTTAGGGTTTCTGTTTTCAGGAACCTTCTGAAAAGGGGCGGGGTTTTCCAATTCCGGGGACTGTTGGTGAGCCCCCCCAGATGCGCCCTTACCGGGTATTATAGAGCGATAAAATTGGTTTGGTACTTGGGTGCCTGAAACAAGGGACAGAGGTTTGGTTTTGTCATTTGAGAGGGCGGGAAACTCTTTATCATTAATGGGGGGGGCCGTTACTTTGTTTGGTTGGCAGGCTTTTTGTTTATTTTTAATAACTGGGGGGTTCAACTGCCGTTTAACCTTGGGATTTTTATACAAATCTTGATTACACATAGATTTTTTGGCCCGGCCAGAACTGTCCCGTTTTGGTTTTGGTTTTTCCCATTTAAGGGTAGAATCATTGGAAGGGCAGGCCGTGAACGCCGACTTATGACCAACAGGGCCAAAAAAAGAAATTGTTTCTCCCGTAGAGGTCACAGTAGCAGTGGCAACCAGATTGTTTGCAGTTAAAAGGGGCACTTTTACAGTTATAGGAGTTGACGAATCTCCGCCGGTTTCCGTACTCGAGCCGGAGATCGCCGAAAAGAAGATAGGTTCAATACGGCCCTGTGAGGAAATAGGTTTAAGGTTTTTCTCAACAGTATGTCCGACACCCTCCGTAGCCTGCTCGGAAGAGGTCGAAGGCTGATTGACTGACGTGCGGACCTGTGAAGGAAACTCACTGTTTGCCACAGTGGAGCTTCCTATGTTGGGCTGGGACAGGGTTGTTCTCGCAGGTCCCATTAAATTGGCTTTGATGGACTGACTAAGGGATGGAAGTTGGGAATACGCCAGGTCTGTAACAGGAATGGCCAGGGTGGCGGCGGAAGTTTTGTACAGCTTCCCCAGCTCACAGGGATCATCAGTGCAGGTAGTCAGGGTGACAGTTACCCGCCTATTGTCATCCTGGTGGGGAAGAAGATAGAGATAAGCACCCAATTTGAGCAGGGGGGTATCCGAGTTGGCACGAACATAGGTCGCGCCATCAGGGAGGCGGGTGTGATAAAACACAGCGGCTTGAATACCATACTGTGTGATATTCTGTATTTGAGCCAAAGACTCCTGGAAAAAGACATATTCATATGTCGTGGGGTTGGCCCCTGCGAAATAGACTCGCCTGAGCCCCTGGATGGTAAGTTGAAGTTGTGGTTGGGTGGGGGAGGGTTGGGATGTAGATGTCTTAGATTTATTTTTTATTTTCTTTTTGGGGGAGAGTTTAGTTTTTTTAGGGGTGGAAATAGCACCATACCGATTTGAAGTTGAAATGCAAAATTCACCTCGGTTATTGACGGTGCTGGGCGGGGCCGGGAGGTGTCTGGATTTCCTCTTCCTGGTCCCTTTGACACAGGAAGCAACCAGAAGGTTAAGGTCAGGAGGCGGCGTGGGCGATCTCGGCTCCTCCAGGCCGCTCTTGCCAAGCTGAGTGCTCGCCCCACCTCCAAAAGATGGAATGCCAAGCGCCTGGGGTTGACAGTACTTTAATCTTGGGGATGGGGAGCAATTTATGCTATCCTCGTCCGAGGAAAGGGTGAGGTTAGTAGAAAATACTTGATCATCCTTAACACCGATGGGTGGGATCGAGGAATGGCCCTCGCCATCGGCGACAAATTCACACAGAGAGGATTGAATGTCGGTAATATTGCCAGTGCGTGCGCAAACGGCCAGCATTCCATAGGATTCTTCTGTCATTAAGGGCGAGTCTGGGGCGGCCACCGAACGTCTTTTAATGGGGGTGGAGGTTCCACAAGAACCAAGATTGTCCCCCCCTAGAACGGCATGGTCCCCGAGGTCTCTCAATTTGTCCTCCCAAAAGAGATGTTCCTCTGAAAGAAACCTACGCCTGGGCGATGTACCATTGACAACCTTGGACGGATCGCCCCGGTCAAGGTCGGTCACAGAGGGAGCAGTGCTCGGCACGTTGCTGACGGCGTCAGCGGCAGCCATTTTGGATGTTTAATGGTTGCTGGTTATATATATTGCTTATACCAGCCGACACTGGCAAAAGACAGTATTAAAAACTAAGTAAAAGTTAAAAGATAAACAATAAAATTAATAAAATTGTACGGGTGGATATACCACAGAATAAAGAACCGGACACAACAGCTACCAACAACACAAAAAAGCTACAAAGACTGAGTCTTTTAAAAAAATTTGATAACGTTTGTGTAGTAGCTGCTGAAAACCCACAAAAACGTGTACAGTCACCAAATTAACTAATTTAATCTAAATTTTTGGCATGAAGGATCTACTAACTAATATTTACTAAATACCAACTATATTCCTCAAATTTATCTTACCAAATTGTTTTTAAAAAATAAATTAATGTTTTTTACAATTATGTCCTAAATAATTATTATTTATCAATATTAATTTTTACCACTTGATGTAGAAGGTCCCAAGATGTCTGTGCAGGTAGCTATATGTGTCTGAAAACAAAATGTTAATAAATAAAATTTTAAATGAACTTTTTGGTTAGCACGAAAAGTGGATACTGTCCAGTGATAACCAAAATTATTTACTATTTACTGTTTACTATTTACTATTATTTCTACAATTTAATTCTATATAATCTTACACTCCTACATATATTTAATACATTTTATTTAGACAACAACAAAACAATTACAATTCAAAACAATATATTATTTGTCTATAATCGGCGATTTCGTTGAACGAACAACGAAACGTATTAATAATTTACAATATACTATTTAACCAATAATAATTTAATCTAGACTCTAAGGAAATACACACTATTAATACCGCAAATCGCGACAAATAGTTGGATAGCTGGCACTATCCAAAAACAGCCACAACTGTTGCACCAAGAGTGTGTGTATAGATCGTAAACAATGTGACGTCACTCACAATGGCCGTCAAGTGCGGTTTCCAAAGAGAGATTCTGAAATAGGCCAATACAATAAATTGAACAGGTTTTGGAATTGGGACGACTTACAGGAACCTACAAAGACATCTTAGATTTCTAATTTTACCAATTAAACACATTAAATATTCTTATATTATTAATTTAACTGAATTTAGTGACTAGCACGTTTCTATGGATGTTTCCGGTTCTGTGGTGATTTCCTGGTCCTAAAAAACGTACTTTATCTAAATTAGTTTTGAATATGTGCGCTCTATCATTTGAAATTTTAACATGTATATGGTGCTATTTTAAGTCTACTTAACGTTATAACAAAATAGTAAAATAAATATAAATATATTTAAGAAATTAAAATTATTATTACAGCAATAAAATTAAACCACTTACCTAAATTAAGCAGTTGCTTTTTTCAGTTAAGTTCGCAAATAACCTTCAACAAAAAAGTTTCAAGAAAAAACATGTCCAGTCACCACGAAGGTTCTGATGAAAGTGAAACATAATAGCGTCTGTTGCCTAGTTTCAATCAAAATTGAAATATTCAGTTGGTCTCAGTTGATACCAAATATGAGAACCGAGCAGGTGTTTTCTTATCATTTCTTATCAATGAGAAAGTTCATCTGTTAGCATGTGACACATCGTGACATGTTTATCTTTGACGAACTTGCTGGGAGTAATTAAAGAAATTGCTTTGAGTAACTCTTCTGTCAATATAGTTTATATTCGTGTTCAGATATGTGCATTTTTTCGTACTGTTTTGCTATAAAAGCTATATGTTGTGAATAAAACGTGTTTTTTGTTTCTTTCTCATTTATTTTCATATATTATTATGTTTTAGTCATACTATACCATCTTTAGATTACGTGTTGGTTTCATGTTTGTATGAATTTTGTATGATGGTAGTTTTATTCGTTACCCTTCTTGGACGGGACTATTATAGATCAAATGACGGGCGACTTGCCCTTATTAATTTACACCAAAACAAAATTGATTGCAATTGAACGCCAGTGTGTTTGCACTAAGCCGAACGCGTTACGGACACGTCAAAATACATACCACTGAAAAATCCCACCTTCAAATTTGTTCAATCTGATATAAGCTTAATGTACGAGTACTACGATCAACGGTCAATCATCGTTAATTTAGATGAAATGTATACGTTTTATTAAAATGTTTGGAGAAATTAATTCAGATATTAATTTTTGTCGGTGAAATCAATGAAGAAATAAAACATTTTGGCGAAAATGTTTGTCAAAGGGTTGAAATCTCAAAATATATTCCCAAAATATATTCCCAAACAGTGTTAGCGCCATACCAAAAAAAGAAGAAAGATCTGTTAAAAAAATTAATAAAATGGAATCAATCTTGTATTTAGGTAAACTGTGTTTGGGACTGTGTTTGGATTTAAAGTAGAAAATGTTCATCAAACTTTAACTGCGTTGGTTTCATTTTTTTTATTTCAAAACAATGTTAAAACGACATTATTCATTTTTAATACACCCATCTCTTATAAATTATCGCGAACCAAAGCACATCAAATCTCATATCTTAAAAATTTCACCCGAA
>JAULBQ010276578.1:0-10034 GCA_032355525.1 Pachydermia laevis
TTTTCATCTTTCTTAATAAATTAGAAGCTAATTTATTTTTCAAACCAAGAGAAGCTTGCTCTCCGCCTTCTCTAAATGCTTTATTAGCTTCTTTCTTAGCTATAGTTTTTAGAACATCACTACCTTCAGCCAAAAAAGCCGAAGTAGTTCTTGAAATAGCTTTACCTAATTTTGTTGCTCCAAATAGTGAAGTTCCAATAGGAATTACTGCCGCCCCAAAATCAATACCAATTCCTATTCCGGTTAGGTTATCGCTCGCCGCTGAAATGGCAGTATTTGCTGCCGCTCCTTCTAAACCTATTATGGTTGTAACAAGTGGGGCAGCCCACCCCGCAACACTGGCTCCACCAGTAAATATACCGGTTATAACTGTTAAGGCAACTTCGGCTACTACTATTCCTATTCTTAAACCAGTAACTAAACCACTTGGTAACCTATTTGATTTTTTTTGTTCCGGTGGAACTTTAGCAAATTGATCTCTATTTATCGGCGTCATAAATGGCGACCATTGTGGATGTCCATATTTAATCATATGTTACCTCCTAATGAAAAATAATTTTTTTCATTATTAAAGAATCATCAGATTCATCGTGTTTCACTGTTACCTTTCTTGTTGAAGTAGAATCTAAAACATCGAAAGACCCAGAATCGTGTAAATAGAAAGTTAGTTCTTCAATCTCTTTAATTTCTAAACCATTTGATTCATTTAGTAAAACAGAAGTTTTTCCTTCGGGAGCAACTCCATAAGTTTCTATTAATTTATCTCAATTAGCATTATCATAATTAATAGGTCTTTCATTTAAACTTTTTTCTTTAGTTTCTCCAATATCATTTTTAGCTCTTAATAATAATGGTTCTGGTCTAAAAGTAGCAATTTCGTATTTGAAATTTCCTTTTAAATAAACTTGTCAATTATTTCCTTCAACATCAAATATTGTTGTTAAAGAATAATTAGACCTTGCTTCAACTCTATTATCAACTTTATTTATTCTAAATGATTTTTGAATTTCATCACTACTTACACTTCTTGGAATACTATAAACTTTTCTCATAACATTATCAATCATTCATTTTTCGTGTCCTTTCATATGATAAAAATTAGGGTTACCAACACCTTCTATTCCCATATCGTGTCTAAAATGTTTAAACTCTTGTCACTCGGTTACTCCGTTTTCAAACTCAAACCAATCATCATTATAAAGCGCATTGCTTTCACTGTGATAATGAGCGACTGGGGTTATTTTGTTTGACCAACTAGTGTTTATTTTAATAGTAGAAATTAAATCATATCCCCGATAATTTACAGCTAAAAAATCTTTTATTTCTTTTTCAGTATATGGTATCAATCTTCTCGGTGGCATTAATATTTGTCTTGTTTCTCCGGACGATACAAAATTTTGTGGGGCAAATGTATTAAACATTAAATTCTCAAAAAAGGTTTGTCTATTGTTTGGAAGATACCAAATGAAACTTAAATCATCAACCACATTTGTTCCGATGTTAGATGGGTAAAATGATTTATGAACTTCTTTTAATTGAGAAGTATTTGGCATTGGTAAAGTTATTTTCCTATCAGTTTGAATAACTTTAGTATTTGATAGATTTACCTTATCTGGTAAAACTAAATCGCCACTTGCTAAATATTTTTCTGGTTTATAATAATCTCTTTTAAAATAATGCGACTTAATAATAAATGTTAAATTAGTTGGAGTTTTTTCTATAGTAGGAGCTGTGTCATTTATTACTGTTCCTTGTAAGTAATGAGATTTATCTGTATCAACAGTTCTTTTTCCAAAATCTGCCCCAAAACCATTACGTGCTTTTTGTTCGGTTTGGTAATCTATCTTTTGACTTGTTTCTAAAAATCAAGGTAAATAAACTTCATTGAAATTATTAGCACCACCATTTATACAATGTGAAGATATTATGTATTTACTTAAAGCAACTATCATAAATTTTAATAATTTCAATCTTGTGGGACTTGATTTTATAATCGGGTAAGTTGATAAGTGTTCTTCATATAAACCATCTATAACTTCTTCCGGTCTTCTATTTACTTTGTCTATAACTCTAATAGCTCTATGGCCTATTCTAAAATTAGGATCAATCTTTCCAGCATCTCCATTTTTATCAACTATCTTAGGAGCACTCCTTCAAGCCGACATATAACCATTTGATAATAATATCATATCTTCTATTAATCATCTATCTTGCTCGTGTAATCTTATTATATCATCACTTATATATTTTGGGTCTGTATTTAACATAACTCCATATTCAAGTTCTAAATTTTTCAAATAATCTTTTATATTTTCTAATGTAGTATTTATGTCTTTAATAAAAAAAGTAGCTTTAACATTATTCCCTATTTTTATAATTTCTATTTTGATTAACTTTTCTGATGTATTAGAAATATGATAAACAACATTATCTTTAATTGAACCGATAAATTTAAAAATATGGTTGGCCTTACTTCCGGACACGCTTGGTTCTTGTGAAGTTATTGTCAAATCAAAAATTTCTGATGTTGTATTTAATTTAAAGTTTGTTTCATAAGTTAATTTATCTATTCCCATTGTTCCACCAGTTTCGTTAATTTTTGAAAAAATTAGTTCTTTTCTCTCGACAAATCTAAAATCACTTAAAGAAGTACTTGTCCTAAATTCATTAGCAAAGGCAAAAGGCATTACTGTATCATAATCAAATCAATCTGCGGTCATAACTACTTTATCATCAACTTCTGTTGGAGACATTTTAAATGGAGTTAGTGGAGCAGTTGTTTCAAAATCTAAATTAGTTTTATATAGTTCTTTAGAAAACTTAGACGAAACTTTTCCCCTACCAACTATTCTACCTATCTTACTTCTATTGTTTAAAGACAACTCTATAGCAAAACCATTATTTTTTATTCAATTTTTATTAAAACCATTATTAGTTGTAAAAACAATATTAGCTTTTTTTATGTTAGCTAATAACTCGGTCACATTACTAAAGTCAATTTCAGTTATTTGTTCCAAGTCATTTAACTCATAACCAGTTGCTACTAAATCTTGTATTGTACTTTCGTCAGATTGAGTAATACTAACTGAGTAATAAACTTGTTGTTCTCCCTTTTCATAACTAACTCTATCAAAAGCTTCTCCTATTGTAAAGAAAAATGGTTTCTCAATATCATATGGAATAAACTTATTAACTATTCCCCTAAAATTTTTAACTTGTTTTAAAGTATTGTTGAAAGTTGAGAAAGAGTTTGGTAAAGTCATACTAGTTGTTAAATCAACCGACGCAAACATTTCCATAAACTTATCGGTTGTTACTTCTACTTCTACAATTTTACCATTTGAATCTGTTTCTTCTTTTGTAAATGTATTTTCTAAATTATTAAATAAATCTATATCTTGAGATACGGTAACAATAGTTGTAGCATTAGGTTCAAATAAAGTTCTATCCTTATCAATACCTATTCATTGGTAAGGGAAAATCCTTATAAGCTTGTCCGGTTCATAATCAGCTATATTAATATGTTCTGCGTCATTGTCTTTTGATATTTGTATTTCGTGTTCTTTCATATATATATTATAACAAAACCAATGTTGGTGTAATAAAAAAACACCCCGAAAGGTGTTTAAAGATTTTAACTATTAATATTTTATTAAGCTACTGTTATTGTTAGTGAATAATCTTTTTTATAAAATGTTTGGTAATCTATTGCTCCAGTTATGAAAGCCATTTCCAAAAACATTCCTAAGTCATTTGAAAGACCTAAAGCTCCAATGTTAGCTGCTGTAATCGATGTTTGAAAAGCCGCTGATTGATCTATTCCAACAAAAGCGTAAACTTCTTTATCTGCTGTTCCGTCATTTGATGTTGATGGTAAAAAGATTGAACCAGATTTAACTCTAAATCCATCTATTGTACCAACTCCATAAATTCCAGTAACAAATGATTTGGTTGCGTGGTCACCTATCATTCCGTGTTCTACTAATACGTTAAATAATTTTGGTTCTAACGTAACTACTACGTCTGAACTTGATAAATCATTTTTATTTACAAAATCTGTTATTTCATTAAAGAAATTTATTTTAAATTCAGTAATTTTATCTCTACTTGTAAAGTCTAATGCTGTTAGCGTAACTTTTTTTGACTTATCAACTAAATTTTTGAAACCTTCTTTAATCATTTCGTTTATAGTTTTAGTCATTTTTTTAGCCATTCTACGAGCCAATGAATTCACAGCTCCTCTATCTAATTCAGCTTTCTTTACTCCTAATTTAATTTTAGCTGGTTTTCTTCAATTAAAGTTTTGATAACCAACTTTTAATGCTTCGTAACTTTCTGTACCTTCTCCTATTGCTATACTCTCTGTTCAAGTACCACTGTCGATATCGAATTCTACTTCAATTCCACCAGTCCCAGTACTTGTAACATTTATATTAGAATATGCTGCTAATGGGTTTTCTCTTGTAATATACTCTGAAATTGCTCTAAGTGCTTGATTTGGTAATCTAGCGTCTGTAAAGGCAGTTCCATCTACTGTTTCTTTTACACTCAATGCTCCAGCTATTTTTTTAGTAACAGATGATAATGGTGTATTTCCTACAATCATAAATTTATTTGCCATATAATTTCCTCCTATTTTTTTTGTTTTTTATATATGTTTTAATAAGGCATAACGGCTCCAGAGCAATCATAACCTTCTACTTCTTCATTTGTATCTTTCTCGACAGTGATTGATTTTTCTATTGTAACAACATTTTCTTCATCACCTTCATTTTCACTATTTGTTTTACCAACAAAAGTTAAATAAGGTTTTTGTTTTACAACTTTATCAACTATCGTTTTAATCTTAATCTTCTTATCTTCTTCCTTTAAACCTTCTTCAAAAACAAGTTCTTTTTTGATTTGTCCATAAACATCCAATTCCGCTCCTTCAACAACTAATCCCTTTAATAACTTAACTGCTTCATTTGTTTCCTTTTTAATTTTGACTTCTTCAATAATTGGTTTAACACTTTCATATTCAACCTTAACTTCTTTTAATTCTTTGTCTAAAACTTCTTTGTCTTCACTTAATTTTTTTACTTTGGTTTCCAATTCAATTTTAGAAATATTATTTTCTTCAATCTCTTTAGAAATTCCAGAAATTATAGCGTTCTTTAATTGGTCTTCTATCGCATAAACTTCATTTAAAGTAAATGATTCTTTTTTAGTAATGCTAAAAGAAACATCGTTTATCATTTTCTTGATATCCATTTTTGTTTTTCTCCTTAGAGCTAATGCTCGCTCTATCATTTTATTAATTTAGTTTGAGACCAAATCCTAATGTCTTTACCACGCATCAAAATTTCTTTGGTGGTCATAATAATTATAACAAACTTGATGTTGGGGAAATTGTTTTTTATGGTATAATATTAGTTTTTATTATTTAACTATTTGTTTATTTTGAGTTTTAGATGGTTCTTGAGCTGGAGTTTGTTCAGCTAATTTTAAATCTACTTTTGCTCTTGCTTTTTGAGAAGACGCTGTTCCAAAGAAATGGTCACCTTGCGCTTTTATCAATCTCATAGTATCTTGTTTTCCTTGTTCATAAGCAGAGTTATGAATATTTATTTTTTTAGGAGAACCAATTTTTAAAATAGGTTCAACTATTTCTTTAAAGAATCTAAAATGATCTCTTTCTCTTTGTTCTTTCTTTCTAACAATATATTCACTATGCGCTTGATTAAATAATGATATTTCACTTCCGTGTTTGTTTGTTCCGGTTCCGGTTGTATCTCTACCTTGAAATGAATACTTTAAAATTTTATCTTCCAAAAATGCTACTGTTCTAATTAATATTTCCAAAGAGTTTGACCCACTCATAGTTGGAGCTATTTCAATACCCATTTTACTATTTTGATTATTTGATTCATCTCCCCTTTTACCATTTTGTAAGTTTTCAATAAATGTACTTAATTTCTTACCATTACCAAATATTCCATTAGCACCTCAAGTTGTTTTTATATTTTCTCATTCTTTTCCAATGTCGTCAGCTAATAGGTTCATCTCTTTTAACATATCTACAACTCCAATTCAATCGGGAGTTCTTTCGGCATTATTACCAATTAACATAACTGGAATTTTTGTATATTTTTTATCATACACAAAAATACTTTTTTTTGTTTCACTTGTTCTTACTTTTCCTTTATCGTCATAATACTCGGTAACTCTTTCTTTTATAACTCTTCCATCAATATTTACCAATTTTCCTTCAAAAGAAATCTTTTCTTTTTTTTGTCCATATCTCCAAATTGTATAAGAATCTATTTGTTGTTCTGTGGTATTTGTTTGAACTTCTTCTTGAACTCTTATCTCTATGATATCTCTCATAACTTCTTTTCAATAAATTGGTTTAACATATTTCAAATATGGTTTTCCATTATATTCAATTATTGATAAAGCAACTACTCCGCTTTCGTTATAAAATGAAGCAATTCTTTGTCTTGCTGTTATAAAGTCAGACCTATAAAGCAAATCTTTTAATGATTGATTTTTTATTTCTCCGTCTAACCCACTCCACTTTTGTGCTTCTATTTTATTAATTGAATCAATATTCATAAAATTAATTAATGAATTTGACATTGAAATTGTAGTATGCTTATTATTGCCTTCAATATATGCGTCTAAATAGTTATTTCCTAAAATCTTTATATTACTCATACATTAATTATAACATATGGTGTTTTGCTAAGTCAATGATTCCAACAATTTGTCTAAACCATAATACAATATTTCTTTTCAAGGAAACAAAGAATATGTGAAACTATCACTAATATCTTTCATTCTTCCACTTCACCTTTTTTTTGAACTATATTTTTTATTTCCACTTGCGTCATACTCAGCTTCAACTAATTTTAATCACTCAACTAATTTAGAATTACTTATATCTATAATCAAAGAACCATTATCTATGTTCTTTTGAATTATCTCTCTCCTTGCTACTTTACCATAACCACCCTTATCTATTACTCCATTTTTTGAAGGTATAGCGTCTACATTTGAAAAACCATTATTAAGTAACTCATTTGTAAATCTATAAACATATGAACCATCGTCATCATCAAAGTAAGCTCAAACTCCTAATATCAATTCACGGGCTATTGAACCAACATATTTCCTTCTTAACGATTTACTTATTTCTAAAATAGTTTCGTGATAATATTTTGTGTTAGAACCACCTTCACCTTTTCCATAACCTTCTATTTCAACTTGTGGTAAAACTAAAACTTTGGGGTCGTGATAATCATTTGAACCAATTTTCCTTTCAATCACAACTGCGCTTGGTGTTGCTACTGGTCCTCTATTCGCATCGTGGTCTCACGCTATACAAAAACCAAGCAACTCAATATTTTCCTTATTAAATATATTACTTGTTTCTTTTGGTATAAAGTTTTTAAAACTAAAAGCTTTCTCTTCACTTCCTATTCCATCATAACCCATTCCAAATACCCTAGCTAGTTCATAACTATCTCCGGTTATTAATGAAACATACATATCATTTAATATATCTTCTCTCTCATCACCATTTCTTACCATTGGGTTAGCAAACTTAGTCATCCTACCATATAGTGTATCTATTATTTTTCTTTTAATATCATATTCAACATATTTTCAAGAAGTATGATTATTCACAACATTTTCTTTTATCTTGTCTCATCTCTTATCAACTCACTCTTTTAATGGTACAACTATGTTCTCTCCATCTATTAAGTCTTTTCACAATGTTCTTTGATCATAGTATTCAAAACCCAACACTCAATCTAAGAAATTTTCTTGTGGGAAGAATTTTTGAATATCTACACTCTCTGGGTGCTCTGGGTCTCAGTCGTTCATTGTTATAAATGTTTTCAAAGGAATTGGTTCATATTTATGTTCTAACAACTTACCATCCTTATCGTGTATCTTTTCATTATAACTTCTTATCTTTCTCCTTATACTATCAAGTATTGTATTGTTAGTTGCTTTTCATTCCTCTGGGGTTGGCGATTTATCAGAATCTCCTTGTAATACCGGTTCTTCAATATGTATGAATGCTGGGTATCCACCATTAGGTATTGGAAATGGAGATAACTTATTAGAGTTCTCAAAAGAAGCAAACATATTAAATTGTGATTCTAACTTAGTTTTTAAGTCGTGTGCTTTTTTCTTTCCCCTTGGTAATCTATAAAAGTTATCTGGTGAAGGTTCATAATTTCTTTTGAAAGTATAACCACTTTCTTTTAAATCTACAAAAGCCTCCATTGCTGCTTTATTTCCAACCTTCTTAGCGTCTGTTTGATATTTATGTAAAGTAACCCCAACTGCTTTAGGGTCTTTCTCCATACAATGGAATTTATATACTTCTACTGGGAATGACTTACCACTATCTTTTGCGGCCACCATAACTATCTTTCTTGCTTTATGAGTGAACATAACCATTTTGCTTTTATCAATTAGTTCCTCAACACTCTCTAATGTATCAATGTATTTCTTACCACCATCTTTTTCATCACTTATCTCATCACCCTTTATATTCATTATATCTTTAAGAGTTAATTTTGAATTCTTGTTTTCATTATCTTTATTACCATATATATTAAATAATGGTGAGTAATCTTCTATTGACTTGATCTCAATCTTATGAGCCATATCTTTTGTATTGACACTTCCTAACTCTTGGTATTCATATTCTTGCTCTTGAATAAATGTATTAATTGCTTGTAAATGTTTCTTGCTAGGTTTAAGGTGATTATTATGTCTATCATCATTTGTATCTATTCCTATATACAAACAATCATATTTTTTTATGTCCCATTTCTTATCTTGGAATTCAAATTTTATATCAGTCAAACTAAAATATGCGTATATCTTATTATTCATAATTTAATTATAGCATATTGCTTATAAAAAAATGCCGACAGTTAAGCCAACATTTTTCCCTCGGTTTCCCAAGTTAGCAATTATATTATAACATAAACGAAAAAAAGAAGAGAGTGTTTCTACCCTCTTCTCCACCGGTTGCCCAGATTACATAATAATTATAACATATTATAAGTTATAAATTAACATTACTTTAATATTGTTTAAATGAATTCTTAATTTTTCATTTTCTTTTTTTAATTCACTATTTTCTATTAATAGCTCTTCAATGCTTTTTGGTGGTTCTATAAAATTACTTTTAGATTTTTTTCTATCAGCACAATATTTTTTATATTCTATCATCCACGGTTCATCTTTATTACTCATATATAAACTCCCCAGACCTTGTTAAACTCATTAATAAGCAATCCTTGTATTTTTCTTTTGGAAAAAATGTATTACTTTCAATAACGTCTCTTCTCCTAAGAAACAAAATTTTTCCTTCTAATAAATTTTCTTCTATTCACTCTTCTAAACTTTTTTCTTCTTGGAATCTTCTCATTTCTTGATCTTGAATATATGTATGACTAATTATAATTAATGCTCCACTATCATCGAAAGCATACTCAAAACCTCGTTTTAACATCGGTAATAATTTTTTTTCATAATACTCAATTAATTTCTTAGCATCTTCTAATTTCAATCTTTTATACATATATAAACTCCTTTGCTTCTTTTGTTTTAAATTCTTTCATTACTTTATCTCCCTATATTTATATTATACACTAAAAAACAAAAAACCACAAACAATAAATTGTAAAGTGGTTTTCCAAAGAATCAGTCTGCTTTCACGAATAGGCATATTCTCTTGTAACTATATTATAGCAAAGTCGTTGATCTAAAAGGTGACTTATTCCTTAGTAATTTGTCTAGTTGTTTTATAG
This sequence comes from Pachydermia laevis, assembly GCA_032355525.1. Classification (NCBI taxonomy): domain Eukaryota; kingdom Metazoa; phylum Mollusca; class Gastropoda; order Neomphalida; family Peltospiridae; genus Pachydermia; species Pachydermia laevis. The sequence goes on from JAULBQ010276578.1 coordinate 9,822, forward strand.
TGCGCTACTAGTTAGACCATTTAGAGATAGTGTTTTAAACCGCAATAAAATTATATCATATGCTATAATGTTAATGTACTGACCGATAACCTAAATGGTTCGAGAAGGGAAATAAAGGCCGTCCTTAAAAGATGGGCTTTTTTTCTATAAACATTTGCTAAAAAGAAAAGCACCCAATTTTGTGAGTGCTATTTTTATGGAGACCGAAAACGT
>JAULBQ010277687.1:0-19609 GCA_032355525.1 Pachydermia laevis
GAACGTACAGCCATGGTTGCGGGTAATTTCTCACTGGATGCACTTTTGGCTGCGGTTAAAAAGGCAGGTGATCGATTTACGGCAACTGTTAAAAAATAGTTTTTGAATCATTTTTCATTTTCTTTGTATTTTATACAATCTTTAACCCAAATTGTTTTTATTTTAGAATCCCCAACTGGACATTCTTCTAAACCTGTTTTTGCCATTTCAATGTTTGATTGACTGTCCACGATCTCACTAACAATTACACTACCAAACAATGTTACCATCATAATTGTTACTACTAATGCTGTCCATTTATCCATTATTTGCCCTTCTTACAAAAATCTGAGCCTTTGGAAGTTTCCAAAAGTGTAAAAGACCCACATACTTTGCCTTTTGTTGTTTTAACACAGTCATCTGATTCGTCATTTGTGTAACCTACAAAATCATTATTAACTCCAAGTACTTTATATGAATAAACACATTGATTTGATTTTGAATAATCAACTTTCGAAATGCCATAAAGAGCTAACACAATAATTCCAACCAATATCCATTCAACTTTTGTTAATTTTGCTATTTTCATTTTGTTTTCCATTGAAATTTTCCGGAACCCGAATTATATTCGGCATAACCCTTTTCCACAGCTATTTTTTGATCTGTTAAAAGTTGAACTGACATTCCAAATCTTCCACCCAAAGTAGTGGCAGAAGCAATAACAATAACAAGCAATACATATATTAATATAAGATCTTTCATTTTACCTCCATTTCTTTTGTGTTTCTTTCGTAACAATGATATTTGATATCTTTCTTTTTCCATACAACGATTATTTTTTCCATTTCAAAAAAAGTGTCACAAATAATACGAACCTGTTTGTCTTGTGTTTCAATGATGTATTGCTTACCTGTTTTCATTCTTTTCCTTCATACATATCAGATAGTTTTTTCCATGTTATGTTTTTCGCCAATTTTTCAAACATTAAATATAGACCCCAACATAACATCATTATAAAAATACCAAAAACAGCAAACCAACTAGAAATGCTGACCACAGCAGCACCAAATAAAGGCATCGGTTCATTTTTTGCAAAAGATACATATTTATTCATCAAATAAAAACCTATAATAACCAATACAACGCCAATTAAATAAATCAAAAAACTCATTATTTGCCTCCTAATTCTTTAGCCATTTCAATACTTTCTTGAACTCTTTTTAGAGAATCAGTTTCTTTTGGTTCTCTAAGATTTTTGAATCTTGGATGACTCAAAGCATAAAACTCATTACCTGAACTCTTAGTAAGATCATTAGCTTCAACTTCCATAATTTGACCTATTAACTCATCTCTTCTAAAGTTAAAGTCCTCTAGAGTTACATCATTGAAACCAGACACCGATCCTTGAATATTGCCATCATCTGTAGTATACATAATAGATCCAAAAGTTTTTGCTCTTTTTGTTCCTGGTGTACCTTCAATAAATCCAGTTATTCTTACATCAACAGTAAATTGAAGTTTCACTTTGAGCTGTTCTTTTGAATTTCCGTCTTTCCATTTCATAACCTTTGACTTAACCACTGTTCCTTCTAACCCACGTGCTTGCATTTCTTGAAAATGATCATACGCCTCTCTGATACTGAACACTTCTTTAGTTTCAACTATTTCTACATTTTTGAGATTTTTGATTGTGTCGTTCAACATCAAGAATCTATCTTCGTAAAGTGTTTTTCCATTTTTTTCTTTATATTCTGTTATATGGACCATATCCCATACTGTAAATATTACATCTTCATGAGGTGGGTTATCTGAGTTGATAAGACCGTTACCTTTTTGTCTATCTGTTGCATCTTTGAGAGTAAGCTCGCCAAGTAAGACATAATCATTAGGAAAGTTTTTCAATGACTCCTCTAAAATCGGAAATTCTTGCTCTTGGCCAGGTCTTGAAGTAAATTGTCCATCTAGGTAACTTCTGTAAGTTCCATCCATTTTCAATTGACTAAAAACACCATTTCTGAATTCTAATTTTTCAAGATTTTTCTTATCACCAATTGAGCATCTAGAGTAAGGTGGTTTCGTAATCAAGTTTTTCCAAACTTTGTTAATGTTACTGCGACCCATATTGATTCTTTGATCACGTCTTAGGATGTTGTAAAAAACTTGAGCATCTTCAGCTGATAAAGCTTCAAGAACTGCTTGTATTTTTTCTCTTGCCAGGTTACCTGTAACTTCTCTTCGGTTCAACTGATCGAGCAAAGCAAAACTTGTTTCCAATGACATATTATCAAAGTGAAGATCTGATAATGTTACTGTTTTGACAGAAACTCCGTAGGTCCATTTTACTTTATCATAAGTCATTTGAAGAACATTTTGTAAAGTTTCATTGTCTTTGTACTTTCTGAGTACATTCATTTTATAATTTGAACCATTGTTAAAATTTAGTTCATTGATTATTCCGGGTATTGATTTTGTCATTTTATCTCCAGTTGTTTCATTTCTTTATCTGTAAGCGTAAATTTTGACACTTTATGAGATTCTTTTTCATTTTGAGATTCTAATATCCATTGTTCGTTGTAAATTGAGATCATTTTATTCCTTTTAATAAATCTTGTAAAGTTTTTTCTTTAGTTTTTTCAGGTTTGTCTGATGCTATTTTAACAGCTTGTTTCAACATTTTTTCATAAGCTTTATCAATTTTGTCAATATTCATTTTGTCTCCTTAATAAAGGTTTAACCTTTTTATACACTATTATAACATAATAACCTTAGAACTACATTAAAGAAAATGCTCTGGGAATTTTTCAAACACCAACATTGGATTTTCTTTTTGTTCTTTAAAATTTCCAATATCAATATGAGTTTTAGAAATCAGACCAAATGGATTTTTATAAACACCTTGATTTGATACTTTTTTGTTTAAATACCATTCAGGACCAGTATCGTTTATCATTTTCAAAATATGAAATATTGTTTGGGTTTTATTTTTTGGGCCTTGTGCTAAAACCTCAGCACCAAAAATTTCACCTGTTGCTGATTTGTTTGTGATTATATGTTTTGTTATCATAGGTAATACTCCGGATATTTTTTTCTTGGCACATGATAAAAATTGTATATTTTGAAATCATTAGTTTTATCATATAACCATTCGCCCAACTTTGATTTTCCTTCCAAAATTTGAAAATCAAGAAAATCAACATAATCATTATCATCATCTATGTGGACACATTTACATAAAGTTATTTCTCTAGGCGCCTCGCTATTTTTTGTTTCGGGTTTGTTGTCGTTGATGTAAATATCATTTATTTTAAATTTATTGTTTTTTACTTTTTTTAAATTTTTAATCATAAGAAGTACTCCGGGTGTGTTTTTTTGGTAATAAATGAATATTTAACATATTTGCTGTCTGTCATCGGTGTCCAAAATGTTCGATCAACGGTGTAATAAAGCTTTTGCCACATATTTTCACCTGTATAAGCGGACACTATTGTCAAATCAGAACCAGTTTTTCCTTTAAGTGTTTCTTTGCCAACAGCAAAACCATCTTTAAAATCTATTAATATTGTTCTCATAGAAAATACTCCGGATGTGTTTCTTTTGTAACCAGCTGAACAAGATCAAAACGATGTTCGAACCGTTTTCTGTTAGCTTCAATTGGTGGTTTTATCCCATGACTTGAACTGAATCCACCAAAACTGGTCCAAGTTTCAAAATCTGTTTCTTCAGAATCATAAATTTCACCTTCCCAACTCCAAATATTCATACTTGTTCTATCAAATATTCTTACTAATTTACCATTTCTGGTAAGATAATGACCAAAATCTAATTTCATAGAAAGTACTCCGGGTGATTTTCTTTTGTGATTTCGGAAATAATATGAATACATCTTATTGCAATATCATTTTTTCTCCACCCCAAATCATTTTTTATTATTTTAATAAAATCAGCATTGATCTCGCCATCTTCAAAATGAGATGTTTGTAGAATTTGTGCTATTGCCTCTATAGTTCCATACTTTTGAACTTGCTTGTAATGGTATATTCCATCCACTTTTATTTGGGCATGTGTCATAGGAAATACTCCGGATGGGTTTCTTTTGTTAATATTTCAATTATATCCGGTCTGTAACATATTGCCCCTACATCATCGCCGGTCATTACAAATAAAACTTTTTGAAATGCACCACCATTTATAGTTTTTAATACAACGTCATATTTTTCATTCTTAAAAGGCACATGTCGAATAATATCACCAGGTTTTATTTTTTCAAATTCTTCTAGTGTGATCATTTATATCCTTTACACTATTATAACATAATAACCTTTATAATACATTAATTGAAGTTTATAAATAAATAAAAAAAGGAAACATAATGAATACATCAACATTAGTTCAACAAGCGCAAGAGAAAAAATACTCAGATTTCGACACTTCAACAAAAGAAATCCTGTCTCAAAAAATAGCACACAAATTATCCGAAATGGGTTATTTTGATCGGTTATCTACCGCACAAGGCATTAGCGAAGGTGAAACCCCATTCGCTAAGAAAAAAGAGGAAGACGAAGACTCTGATGATAAAGACGAAAAAGATTCTGATGATAAAGACGAAAAAGATTCTGATGATAAAGACAGAAAAAAGAATCCGTTTGCTAAGAAAAAAGATAATAAAGAAGACTAATGTATTACACTTATGAAATTCTAAAAATATCTACACAAGAACGATACGTCGGTTCTCGTACTTGCAAAGGATCATCTCAAAGTGACCTTGGCAAAAGATATTTCAGTTCTTCAACAAATTTAGGATTTATTCAAGAGCAAAAAAATAATCCCTCGAATTTCCTTTACATTGTCCTGAAAGAATTCAACAATTACAGTGATATGTTAGCGCATGAAATTTATCTTCATAAGTACAACGAAGTTGAAAAAAACCCTTCTTTCATAAATAAAGCAAGACAAACTTCAACAGCGTTTTACTACGATGGTTTGACAGGTGTAACAGGTGAAGATCATCCTAGATATGGCAAAAAAGACTCAATCGAAACAAAAAAGCAAAAGTCGATTTCCGCTTTAGCGCGTACTAAGCCTTCGAAAGCTACTAGAGCTAAGATATCGAATGCGTCCTCATTACACCGACACACCACTAAAACAAAGATAAAAATGAAGAAAACGGCGATGAATCGCCCACTCGAAAAATGCGTACATTGTTGCTTTAGTGCGTCAAAACCAAACCTCGCGCGCTGGCATAACGATAACTGCAAGCTAAACCCCGCAAATGAAAATAATGTGATAGGTAGTTTCAGACCTTCACTTATTTGTGAATGTGGGAAGATATGTAAAAATATCAGGGGTTTTCATTCTCATCAGCGAGCATGTAACCAAATAAACAAAGGAAAATAAATGACAAAATTCAAAGAACTGTTTGATCGTCTAGATCAAGCAAAAGGTATCCAAGAAGGTGAAAATCCGTTTGCTAAAAAAGAAGACGAAGATGAAAAAGAATCCGAAGAAAAATCAGATAATAAAAAGTCTGAAGAAAAATCAACTAAAGATTCGAAAAATCCATTTGCTAAAAAGAAAGATGATAAAGAAGATAAAGATGAAAAAGACGAAGATTAATGTTTAAGAAGTATTTCGAATCTACCACAAGTGCTGATATTGCTCAAGCTCCTACTAAGCTTAAACCGCTTAAAAAGCTTAAAAAATTAGACAGCGAAGAAGTGGAAGAAAATTTCAAGGAATCAAAAAGAGATGAAGCTGAAAAAGTATTAAATTATATCAGCTCAAACTGCAAATCAAAAAGAATGAAAGCAGCCATCGATGAGGTTTTAGACCTCATGGATGGCTGCTAAGGAAAAACATGAGAAAATTTAGCGAACACCTAAACGAAAATATTATCACAGAAGATAACTTAACTTTATTAAACGAGGCTAACTTCTCAAATAATAATCTCGAAAAAGTGAGTAACATACTTGCAAAGATCGCCTCGAAACGCTTAGGAGCAAAATTCCATTTTGCTTGGACAGATAACTTCAAAAAAAGTTCTGGTAAATCCGGGCATGGGTACAGATTTTTATCCGACTCGGGCCAACAGATTAGATTTAATCATATAAAATCAAAGAATAGTTTTGCGGTTAATTCCATAGATTACTGGAATAAAGGTTCCGGGATGACCGAACCTGATATTAGTATCTATTTTTCCGACTCGGTAAACATAGTCAGCGTAGTCCAGCAAACTTTCGATGCTATTAAATCTAAAAAAGTGCCATTGGTTAAAATGAAAGTTTTCGCTGAAAGTTTTGATGAAGCATCAAAAGAAGATAGACAAGAATTTGTTGACTTGCAAGGGTTACCTAAATCTTATGCTAACAGCGACAAGCGTTTAGCTCAAAAATTAGCTGATCGTGGTCTTGAAGCAGAATGGGACGAATGGATTACAATCAAAAATGGTGACTCCGAAAAAACTGAATTCGATGACCAAATTCGAGACGACGAAAAGAAACTCCAATCTAATGACAAAAAATTTTATGCTGATCCTAAAACTATTTTCCAAGATTTAGAAGAAGCTACAAAGGTTATTGCTCAAGGTTTATGGCGATCTTTAGTTGTTTGTGGTCGAGCAGGTGTTGGAAAAACTTATGGAATCAAACAAGTACTTCAAAAATCATTTGGTCCAGAAAGTGAAGGTCTTAGCGGTAAATGGGTTTTTAAAGTAGGCGAAAAAGCATCAGTGTTTGGTGTTTATAAAACTTTACTTTTAAATAAACATAAAATAGTCGTTTATGATGATTCAGATAGTATTTGGAGAGACAAAGATATTATAAACCTTTTAAAAGCGGCTACAGCTGATGATGGGGATAGATATTTATCTTGGGGTTCAGGTGCAACAGCAAATGTATCTTTGATGTCTAAAGAAGATAGATTAAATTACGAAGCTGAATATATTAGTGCAGTTATTGAAGACCCAAACACTAGAATCAAACCACCATCAAGATTTTTGTTTGAAGGTTCGTTCATTAATATTAGTAATATGCCAGCAAAAGCATTTGCATCTGGTGACCTTGCAGCTATTTCATCAAGATCCATTTTTATTGATTTATATCTTGCTGAAAGAGATATGCTTAGACGTATTGCTGCTATTATGGCTTTTCAAGGAAGAGATGAAGCGAGAATAGAGCTAGTATTAGATCTTTTAATGCCACCTAAAGGTTCTGATGCTGTTACCGGTCAAGGAAAATATAATCCTAAAGTTATGGGTGAAATTCAATATATGACTCCTGAAGAAGCTAGAAAACATAAAACAATCAATATGAGAAGTGCTAACATTGCTAATGCACTTCTAGATGCTGGTATCAAAGACGCACATCGTATGGTTGGATTATATGCTTAAATTTAAAAAATTATACGAAAAAGAATCTGAATTCGCCAAACTCAAAAGAGAAGGACCTTCAGAGGAAGAGCGTGAAGAAGAAAAAGAAGAACTTCGTAATTCAGAGGACCAGGAGAAAAAAGACTCCGAAAACGCAGAAAATGCTGAGACTGATGAGTTAGAAGCAGATGCCGACGAAAAGGAAGCAGTAGCTAAAAAAGATAACAAAGAAACTGACGACGACGAAGATGACGAAGACAAAGATAACGAAGACAAAGACGTCAAAAAGAAAAAGAAGAACGAGAGTTTCACCGGGTTTTTAAAATATAAATAACATAAAAGGTATAAGATGGTTTTCAATAAATATTTCAAAATATATAACCAAATAATTGATAAAGCTCTCTTGGAAAATAGAACTAAAGGTGATGGATATTATGAAAATCATCATATAATTCCGAAATCTATTAATCCAGCCTTGGAAAAAGATTCAAATAATCAAATCATATTAACTGCCAAGGAACATTATTTATGTCACGCTCTTTTGCCAAAATTTTTAGAAGGCAAACATAAAGCAAAAATGGTATATGCTTTTCATATGATGAATGCAAATAGTAAAGGACAAAAAAGACCAAAAAATTCCATTTTATATGAAAAAAATAAGATAGAAATGTCAAAAATAAAAAGTTTTCAAATGAAAGAGTTTTATAGTAAAAATTTACATCCTTGTAAAGGTAAAACATATGAAGAAATAAGTGGTGCCACGGCCGTGGCTCGTAAAGAAAAAATTTCAAAATATAATAAAAGTATAAATCGCTGGGTTGGATCAAACAACCCTGGTTGGCAAAAGTTCGGCAAATTGAATCCTTTTTATGGAAAAACACATACAACAAAAACTAGAAAACAAATTTCAGAAGCCAATAAAGGCATGAATACGGGAATAAATAATCCGATGTTCAACCCTGGCGTTAAAGAAAAACATAAAGAAAGCATAAATAAAAGACTTTTTTATTTTTATCTTTATAATTTGGTTAGTGATGAAGAATATTTATTTCATAATCAAAAGGAATTTGAAGATTTTGCAAGAACTATAAATACTTTAACATATAGTAAAATAGTAATGAGAAATAATATCACAAAAAGATCATTTAATGAATGGCGTGCAATAAAAATACCAAAGGACATAACAAAATGGGTTATAAACTAATATTAGAAGATAATTATCAGGATCTCGAAACAGAAATCATTCAGGAATCAACAGGCTCAAAAAAATATATTTTAAAGGGTTTGTTTTCAACACCAGGTGAAAGAAACAGAAATGGCAGAATTTACCCTAAACCACTTTGGGAATCAGCACTTTCTGAATGGTCAGATAAAGCAAAAAAAGATCCAACGTATAGATTGATGGAACTTGAACATCCTGCCAGAACATCAATAGATAAATGGCAAGCTGTTGCTAAAATAAGAAAAATGGATTTTAGCTCGGATGGTAAAATTTATGGTGAAGCAGAAATTCTGGATAATAATGCCAATCCAAAAATTGGCCAACTCAAAGCACTTATTGACGCTGGTATTCCTATTGGTGTAAGCACCAGAGGAACCGGAAAACTTGGTAAGAATAATATAGTTGAGGCGTATAATCTTATTACGGTAGATATAGTTTCAAATCCAAGCAACATAGGTTCCGAGTTAGATGGTTCTTCAGAATTCACTGAAGACTGGATTTTGAAAGATAAAGAATTCAGTCTAAACGAATCTACTGGTAAATGGGTTTGTGATGCTAAAGGATGTAGTTTAGAAAATATTGCAGAATCAATTGACGAATCAATAAACAATAAAGATATTGCTGCAGCGTTTGTTAATAAAGATAAAATGTCTTATACAAAATCAGAAATAAAAAAACACACGAAAACTATGGATGCTATGGAAAAGATGATCAAAGGTACACCATTAGAATCTACTGTAGGTGATAAAATCAAACTACAAAAAGAAAGATTTGATGTATTTTTACGATCAGGTAATTTAAAAGAAAATCTTGATGAAAAAACTGACCCGGATAAATTATGGGGAGCAATTACTAAATTACAAAAAAGCATTGCTTCTACTTCTGATCAATCAAAAATATCGGACATAATGAAAAGAATGGATCGTCTTTTTGATGAATACAGTGGTTTATTAGAAGGAAGAATATTTACTGAAACAACCGAAACAATCAAAAATACTTGTGGTTGTAAAGCTAAAGAATTAACTGAAGCATTTAACGCGTTCACAGCTGAACCAGAAATCATCAGTGAAGCAGAACAAAAAGCACGCGAATTGCTTGGTCTTGACAAAATAGATGAAGTTGACGAATACAAAGAAATTGATAAGATGGTACAAAAAAGGAAAAATAATGCATAGAGGAATAGAAATATTAGAAAATACACTAAATGCTAAATTGCTCAAAACACTTGAGACTTTAGCTGGTGTAAATGAAGATGATATCAAAATATTAGATACAGGTTTTAAATTTACGTTCGAGCGTTCGCAAGTAGCTAATCAATGTATGGTAGTATCATATCACGATAAGGTAATTGCAGAGTTCAGAAAGAAAACTGATAACCTTCTTGAAGGTCAAATGGACAAACTTGTATTTGAAGATGTTATTAAAGAGGCAGAATTTGCTGAAGTATTTGAATCAGTTACTGGCATTTATTTATCATATTTGGATTAAACATGAATGTTTTGAAATACTATACAAAAACCTTATTTACGCCTACTAAAGTTATAAAATACTTCGGGAAACATATTGGCGAAAAAAATAACCTTATGGAGTGCCACAAATACCGCGGCGGTGGTTTGATATGGAACAATCATATAAAAAAATATGGTTATGAAAACGTCAATACTCAAATTATCAAAGAGTTCGAACTAAATGATACAGAAATTGAGCAATTTGGGTTGGAGTTTAGCAAAAAACACAGTATAGTAGAATCTAATGAGTGGGCTAATATGAAACCCGAAAATGGCAAAGATGGTGGCGTTTTTGGCACCCACCACCCCCAACGGACTAAAGATAAAATTTCGAAAAGTAATAAAGGCAAACTAAAAGGTAAATGCAGACCAAAGAGGACCCAGAAATGGTGCGACAATATGTCGAAAGCCAAGTTGGGTCAACATAAGATCCAAAACAACCCTAATGCTAAACAGATAAAAATTTATAATAGCAATGGGGAATTGCAATTTTCATGTGACGGTGATTTTACCTCTATATGTCGGAAAAATAATCTTCCGTTAGCTTTACTTATTAATAGTCATCAAAATAACGGGGAGCCGATTTACAACACTCCTCAAGCAATAGGAAAAGCAATTCAATACAATAAAGAGCTCTTTATTGGTTGGTTTGCCATAAAAGGACTAACATGAATTTCAAACAAACAATCATATCGGAAGAAATTAACGAAGCTAAGAAAATAAATACATCTAGCTTTTTGAAAAAAGTTTCGGATTATACTTCTTTAGATAACGCACTTACTGAACTCCCGGATGATTATATTGAATTTTATGTTGATAACGAAAAATCTTTGCAGAAAGCATTAAATAATTTATTTGAAGCTTATAATCCAGAAACACCGGGTTATCTTGGAGTATCAAAACAAGATGAGATAATTACCAAAAAAATAAAGTATAAAGGTCAAATTCTTATTTTAACATTTGACCCGGAAATAGGTAATTGGATAGCACTTCCTGGGTTTAGATCTATTACTAAAGCTTTAAGATATGGTAAAGAATCAATTGACAAAATATAAATCTTATAAATAACTTAAGAAGTACTGATAGTAATAGTTGAAATGCTATTGATGAAAAGTTGAAACCCATAAAACGGGGTCGTACTAAATAATAGGTCGCCAGACCTGAAAAGGAAATAAAATGGAAATAAACGAAATGTTTGAAAACATGGACATCGAAGCGGATCAAAAAATTGCACTTCAAGAATCTTTTGATAAAGCAGTACTAAAGACAACTACCGACCTTATGGAAGAGTATGTTGAGAAAGAAGTAGCAGCTAAAGTTGAGACTCTTGAAGAAGAGTACAAAGAAAAAGTAGAGGGTCTTACTGAGTCTCTTGATGGATATCTTGATACTGTAGTAGAAGATTTTATCACCGAAAATACTCCTATGTATGAAGCTCAAATTGCTGACGAAAAAGCAGTTACTTTACTCGAAATGTTCGACAAAATGGCTACTGTAGCTGGCGTTGAAATGTTATCTATTCAAGAAGCTAAAGAAGAAAAAATTCAAGAAGATTTTGAGAATTCAGCAGAATTCAAAGCTGAAAAACTTGAAGAAAAAGTTTCTGATCTAGCTGAAAAACTTGTTGAATCAAAAAGAGAAGCGGACAAATATCTACAATCTGGTCTTATCAGTGAAGTAGCTGCTGGTCTTACTATTCTTGAAACAGCTAAGTTTGAAAAACTAACTAGCCTTGTTCCGTTTGACAGAAGTTCTTCTTACCTTGAAAAGATTGAAACAATCAAAGAATCAATCCTTGATAACAGAGCAGAAGACTTTGTAGTAGATAAAGCTGAACTTCCAGCATCTGCATTCAGACACGACGAAAAAGTTGATTCTAAAAACGCACTTGATTACTCAAAATATCTGTAAGGCATAAAAATGATAAACAAATACTTCAAGATTTATAACCAAATAGTTGATAAAGCTATAAATGAAAATAGATCAAGAGGTGATGTTTATTATGAAAACCATCATATTATACCGTCTTCAATAGGAGGGAATAATAGTGATAGTAATTTGGTGTTACTAACAGCAAGAGAGCATTATTTATGCCATTATTTACTGACAAAATTTACCGAAGGGCAACAATTTTGGAAAATGGTTAAAGCTTTTGATGCTATGGGGATGAAGGGTAAAGGACAAACTGAAGATAGAGCATTTATTTTGAATAGTAAATTGTTTCAGAAAAATAGAATCCTTGCTGCGGAAGCTCATAGTATTATGATGACTGGCAAAAAACAAAAACCAGAACATATAGAAGCCAGAAGAAAAGCTAATACAGGTAAGAAACGTTCACCAGAAGCAATTGAAAACTATAAAAATTCAACAGTATTCAAAACTATGAAATTTGAAGGTCATGATAACTGGAAAGTTAAAGTTATAGATTTTTTTGATTCAAATGGTAAATTGATGTTCACTTCAAAAGACGGTATTGGAAATTTTATTAAAGATAACAATTTGCCAAAGTCAGCGTTTGTGAATAGTTATCAAAATAATGGCAAACCTTTATATGATACCATTCGCTCTTTATGTCAAGTTTCAAAAAATAACCTTAAATATAAAGGTTGGAATGCCAAGATACGGGCATAGTATAAATAAATAAAAGTTATTAGTAGAACTGAAAAGAGATTGAAAGATACACTTGATGTATCACTTATGACTCAAACAGAAATGGACTACGGTCCCAAACATAAAAACAAAAGGAAACAAAATGTCAAAAAATTTTAAAGCGTTGCTAGAAAGCGACAAATTCCAAAAGCTAGATGAAAGTTCAATGAACACGTTGTCTGCTATTATGGAAAGCACTGCGAAAGAAACTGAAAGAATGATATCTGAAGGAACAATCGCGTCTGATGTCGCTCAATTTACGCCTGAAATTTAAAAGGGCCTTTATCAAGTAATTGATAAAGATAACTCATTGAATTGCTGGAACGTCCTTAGAGCTTTTGATGCTACAACGCAACTGGAAACAGTAAACGTGAATGCCAAAAAATCAAAAGATTGGAAAATCAGCAGCCAAGCCTCGTATAGAGGAAGGTTCAACGACTATCTCGAAAGAGAGTAGGCTTCAAGTGAAGCCGAAGTGGTGAGCATCCTAAGGGATGAAGATATAGTCTGGTCTTTATGGAAACATAAAGCAGTCGAAAGACGGGTTAGCTTTAACGAAGCTAATTGAACAAAACGTTCTTGATGCCAATGCTAAGAAAAATATACCCACAACTTATTGCCAACGAAATTCTTGGAACTCAACCACTTAGTGGACCAACAGGTTTTATCTATGCGTTGACTAACAGATATCTTGGAAATGCTAAGAACGGAATCGCTGGTAAGCCAGGTGCTAACCTTACTCCAGGTGGACCATCACAGTATGGTGTTACAAACGCTTCAACTCAAGTATTGCTTGTAAAAACAGCTAAAGTTGCTGGTACAGATTCTGTAACTGGTCAAGATAGAGCTGGTAATGCACTTGTTGCTAAAGTTGTTTATGCTGAGCCTGCTAATCATGGTGCTCTTGGTTCAAACTGGCCTACAGGTGTAGTTCCAAACGCAGCTGGTGGATCTAAAGTTGGTACTGGTAAAGCTGGTAATTTTGCTGTTCTTGTTGAACTTCCTGCTAAAACTACTGGTGGCGTACAAGCTAAATTTGCCGTAAATGGTGAAGTTGTTGCTGCGTTTACAGGTTTAGCTGCATTTGATAAAATTCTTCCTAATTTCTCAGGTTCTTATACAACTGCTAACGGTGAAACTCGTGGTGTTGTTGGTAATGAAATGAATGAAGTTGGTATCGCGGTTGAAAGAGTACAAGTGGAAGCTAAAACTCGTAAACTAAGAGCTGAATACACTATTGAAATGTACCAAGATCTAAAAGCAATGCACGGTGTACTTGCAGACCAAGAACTTATGAACCTTATGGGTTATGAAATCAAAGCTGAAACAGACAGAGAAGTTGTAGACTTCGTAAACTCTAAAGCAGCTCTTGAATCTGACTTCTCACTTGATGGTAAACTTCCTGGTGCTGCAGCAGCTGCTAAAACTACTGATTTCAACTCAGGTAGATGGGAAATTGAAAGATACAGAGCTTTAGCTATCAAAATTGCTGATATGTCAAGAGAAATCGGACGTAGAAACAAAAGAGGCGCGGCTAACAAACTTCTTATCTCTCCAAAAGTTCTTACAGTACTTGAAGCTATCGGTGGATTCACAACTGCTCCAGTTGGTTCTACAGTAAATGCTAACAACTTAAATGCTGTTGCAGGTAGATTTGATAACAAGTTCAACGTGATCGTTGACAACTATGCTCAGGATGAGTATGTTACAGCTATCTTCAAAGGTTCTAACCAAGATGCTATGGGGGTTTACGCTCCTTATACTCCGGTACAGATCCAAAAAGTAACTCACGTTACCACAGGTCAGCCCGCACTTATTGCTATGTCTAGATATGGGCTTGCGGAAAACCCATTCGGTGGTGATCAGTATGCTACTACCATGGGGATAGATTTCACAACTACTGTTCTTCAAGGATAGTAACTAAAGTTACAGTAACCGAGGTTACTGTTATCACACTTAGACCTTCGGGTCTAAGACTTCTTTAAGCTAGTTATGTTATCATACATAATGAAGTACTATACAACCTATGAAATCACAAATATTATTAATAATAAGTACTATATCGGACGGCATACTACCGATAATTTGGACGATGCATACTATGGTTCTGGTAAGGCTATCACTGCCGCAATAAGAAAATACGGCAAAAATAACTTTATCAAAATCATAACTGGTGGTTGGCGCTCACCCGAAATATTATGGCTTATCGAGTCTTGGATAGTAGACGAAGCAACAGTAAAAGATAAAATGTCTTATAATATGACACCAGGCGGTAAACAAGGTGGATTCGAGCACATCAATAACAACCCAGAAACTGTAAAACGACGGTTAGCAGTTAGAGATGCAACCGTCGCTAAAATGAATAGAAAACACCGCCAAACGGCTTATGCTAGAAATAAAAAGGGTGCTAAAAACAATAACGCTAAAACTATTACCGTATATAACTCAAAAGATGAAGCACAATGGTCTGTTGCTGGTGGGTTCAATGAAGAACTTATAAAAAGAAACCTACCTAGAATTCCTTTTAAGAAAAGTTATAAACGCAACCAAAAAATCTTCGAATTCTCTCATATACGATATGAAAATCGAGCAATCAATCTTTATGGACTTGAAGTAGTCCAAAAATACTCCGGCTGGTACGCCACTTCCTCCTAATAACCTCTTGTCCTTATAAATAGTATAATTATAAGGAAAGCAAATGAAAATTTTTTCGGTTCCGGTGGACTGTTTTGTCAATAGTTGGGTCGTAACTCGGTAAAAATCATTTATTATATAATTCATATGTAATACTCCGGATATTCAGATTTTGGATAATGCTCAAGCAATCTTGAGATATAAAATGTTTTTACTTTAAATGAAGGTGACCACATATCGATGTATTTTCCTGATTTAGAAATATATTTTATTTTTAGTATTTTATATTCTTCGGTGTTGCCATCAGTAAATGTATGAACAAGATAAAAATCATCTCTTATATAATTCATAAATAATACTCCGGGTAATTCTTGCGATCACAATGTTCACCTACTCTACCGGAAATTATTCCTTGGGGTTTAGAACCGGGTTGATCAGGCCACAAATCAAAATATAAACCATGATCAATCTGAACTAATTTCAAAATTTTATTAAAACCTTTTTCTTCCCTATACTCATCGGAAAGATAAACTCTATAAAATTCTCCTTCAATTAAATTCATTTTTTCCTTTATAAATACTATTAATATATTATAACATAAAAGACCTTAGATAAACATAAAGAACATAAAGGAAAGCAAATGAAAGTTAGATCATCAAAAAATATATCAGAAAAATCGTTTATATCTGGTGTAATCCAAAAAGCCAAATCTTTTATTAAAGATAAAGTTAGAAACATAAAGAAAAACGCCAAAAAACTCTTTAGACAAATCAAAAAAGATTTCATGCAACCTAAATCTAAACAAAAATTCAACGCTGGTGCTTTGATAGCTATGAATTATAATGCTAAAGATGCGACCAAACGTTATGACCGATCTCCATTGATTATCTGCTTAGGGTGGAGCCGAAACCCTAAACTTCGGAATACGCATTTTTTTGGCTTGAATATGCACTGGATGCCAATGAAAGATCGTATTATGTTAGCTAGTTTCTTTACCGAGCTAAATGAGAAAAAAGGTGGGGTACAATATCAAGACATCAAACCATTTTTACATAAGTTCAAAGGTAGTCCTATATTAAGAATGTATATTTACAAAAATGTATCTGGTAAAGTAATAGTAATGCCAAGAGATCAATTTTTGACAGCAGCTGCAGTTCCAAGTGAAACCTGGATGGGTGGATGAGTATTCCAAGATACCGTTATGCGGCTAAGAAAAAGAGAAAAGGTGGTTCAAGATTTAAGCAAGGTTATTATACACCAAAAAATCCTGAAAAATATCATCAACCTATTGATAAAACGATGAATTCTGGAGAATTGCCATTTATGAGATCAAGTTGGGAAAGAAAATTTGCTGTTTGGTGTGATAACAATCCAGAAGTAATAAAATGGGGTTGTGAAGTTATTCATATTCCTTATTTTGACACTCAACAAAACAAAAAGCGGCGTTATTTTCCTGATTTTTTTGTTGAATTCAAAAATGGAACAAAAGTAATAATAGAAATAAAACCAGCTGCACAATGCCCAAAGGAAAATTCAACAAATCCAGTTCATTTGCTCAATAAATCTAAATGGGTCGCAGCAAGACAATATTGTAAACAAATAGGTGCAGAGTTTGTAATTATGACCGAAAAAGAATTAGGCATTAAATAACAGTGCCTATATGAATAGCCTTATAATTTTTCAAATGAAATAAGGATGAATTTTTCAATCTGTTGATATCCGATAATCTTTCACTAGGATAAAAAATAGAGTTTTTATCTGCCGACATCCCAACACGATGTTCCGGAACTCCAAGTTTATCAGAAACAGATTTCGACCCATAAAAAACACCCACGTTTTCACCTTTATTGTTCACAATTCTATAAATTCGTGTGCCCCTAACAATAGATCCTTTTTTTGGTCCTCTTTTTTTCGGTATTTTCTTTATTTTTGGTTTTATGTGTCTTGGTGCCAGAAAATTATATTTTCTTTTCAATTTAGCATATCTATGAGTTGTTAAATTGTATTTGTAAATTATTTTATCTGCTGGGTGATTGTTTGCATATTCTAAAAACTGCTCCAAGTTGACCCGTAGCCAATCAATTTTTATGGGTAGTACAAACTCTTCACGAGATAAACGCAATTTTATAACAGATGTGTCTACATCAAATTCTCTTGCAACCTGTAATAACGAATAACCCGAAATAAGTAATTGGTGCATTTTGTTCATATCAATGTTATGTTTATATTTTCGTGGCTGTTTTTGTTGCAAAATGAATTTTTTTCTATTAGCTTCATACAATCTAGAATTGTTGTATCTACTATAAGATTTATTTGGGGAGATATTACATAACATATTGAACGCATAAATCATGGAACGTTTTCTTTTACCTTTTAAAAATTTTGTAAGTGCATAATGAGCAAGAAAATGTTCTCGAAGAGTCAGCAAAACAAGATTTTTAGCATCGTTGCCACCGTTCATGGATGATGGAATAATATGATGCTTTTCATAAATTCCTGATATTTTGTGACGATTTTGAGATTGCGCATTCCGTATTAGTTGAAAGTAAAATTTTCTATAATTCATTTGTAGTTTCCCGTATTGAGTATTTGTAAGGCTATCTTCACGGGAATGAAGAGGCTTTCGACACCATCAACTTACTATTTTATTTATAAATTCATATACAAAACCTAAATCACAATGCTTGATGCCAGTGAATTTAGCTAAATGGGAAGCTGCTGAAATGTATTGTAGACAAATAGGTGCTCAATTTTCAGTTATTACTGAGGTTCATTTGAAACAATGGGGTCTGATTAAATAATTATCAAACCCTCCTAAGAGGGCTTTGTAAAAATTTAAAATTTGTGAACTATAGCCGCACCTGCTGCGTAGTTAGAGTTAGTTGTTCCCCAAACTTTTATTACACCTGAATCAACATCAGTAAGACCATGTTTTAGACCAGCTGCTCCAGCATAACCTTGTACAGATCCATCACCGTATGTTCCACTAGATACACCAATACCAAAACCTACTTCAGTTTCACCTTTAGCTACTGTTCCGAAATCGATAGCTGCAGCTGCAATGTTGCCTGCCGCTGAATCTGCTGTGTATTGAAAAGTATCATCTAGTTGATTTGAATAATCATTCAGTTCGGCTCTGTAAGTAGCTGAGTTGAAATCTTTACCGTTTTTACCATCTTGACCATTTTTACCGTCTGCCCCGTTGGTGCCGTCTTTTCCATTTGAAGGATTGATATTTGCTATATCATTGGCATTTTTTGTACTTTGATCTGTTGTTAAATTACTCATATCAACGGTAGTTTTCTTTTCTTGATAACCTTTGCCCGTATATTTGTTCACTTCGGTTAGTGTAAGGTCTGAACCGGATACAGTACCTGATTTGATTTGGTCTGGTCTATGTTTGATGTTAGATATCTGGTTTAGATTGTCATCAAGACGTTGTTTATGGTTGGTAAGTCTTTGATCATTATTCTGGATTTTGTGCTCATTTCTTACAACATGACCACCAAGAGCAGTTACTCTGTTATCCTGGTGCTGTATAAGCCCAGCATTTGTTACACTTTGACTGGTTTTGAGTCCACCAAGATCAATATTAGTCGTTTTCTGACCAATAATTTTTTGTTCTTTTATTTGTAAATTTGAAGGAGTACTCAAACCAGCGTTTGTTATTGTGCCAAGCGAAACTGCCATAATAGATGTTGATAATGCCGTGATGGCAAAGATTGAAAATTTTATATTCATGTTTTTCCTTTTTGTTTTTTTATTATAACAAAATAACCTTAAAGTTTTATTTAGGTTCTAGGACTCTTCCAAGATCAAGTTTGATTGTTCCTGATTTTACTCTGTATTTGTTCATTGGTTTGTTTTGCTGAATCATGGTAACAAAGGTAATTGTTTTCTTTTCAGCTTTGATATCAACCATAGCATTTTGAGTTCCTCTGGAATTGGTCCAAAAAATAGCATACTGGCCAGATCTAAGTCCTAAAGGACGTTTTCTGAAAAGTGCTTTAGCTATTTCATCAAAATAATCACAGTTGACACCTTGATCTCTTTGAGGTCCACCTGGTGGATTTCTCGGATCATCTAAATGAGATGTTCTTATGATTTTGTAACCTTGCCATGGACCTTCTGGAATGACACCTGCTCCTGTAGAACAATCAGGAGAAACCTTTTCGGCTAGATCGGTTAAAAATGCTTTGAAAGTCATTACAGATCCTCATCAGAGTATCCATAAAATGAATCACTGAACTCATT
>JAULBQ010288796.1:0-19106 GCA_032355525.1 Pachydermia laevis
GCTGAGCGCGCCGATGACAGCTACGTGCCGTGGTTGGTTTGGTATTCTTTTTTAAGACCTGGGCATCGCCCGCAGGGCGGGCTCCTACAGTAGTTGTAGGAGCCCGCCCTGCGGGCGATCAGGGTCAAGAAGAAATTGCAGGAGCCCGCCCAGCGGGCGATTGCGACTTATTCAAATCAACTTCATGCTTAATCCGAACGTCGCTTTCTGCCCGTGAACATAGCCTTGACCAAATTCTCTCTGTGCGCGTAGCTGGAATACATCACCCCAAGAACATGAAGAATGACCAGTAACAATGTGAGGTTGGCAAAGACCTCATGCAGCTCCTCCCAAAATTCTTCGCGCTCTTCGTGCTCGTCGTCGTTTTCGTCCGCATAGGCACTCGCGATCAATACTGATACTGAAGCAGATCCGCCATCTTCAGCAACCCAGCCGGCAAACGGCCCCGAGTCTTCTTCTATTGCATAGATCATCAACCCCGAATAAGTCGTCCCGGTTAAAAAGATGAGCAGGGTGAGAATCATCGCGGCACCGGCCGGATTGTGGCCGACATAGCGTTTTGCGTTCTTGCTTGTCAGGTCACGCAGATATGCCAGCGTTTTAGCCGGCGACCGAATAAAGCTCGAGAATCTGGCCTGCTTGCTGCCAATAAAGCCCCATATGAGCCGCACAATGACCACGGCGCCAACAACGTAGCCGGCCCACACGTGCTGAGTCAGAAAGTCGTCCTCTGTAAAGTAGGCGGTGAAAAATGCCAGGACCAAGGTCCAATGGCCAATGCGAACAATCGGGTCCCAGACCTTTACTGTGCTCTCGGTTGCCTTCATCTCGGATGCTCCAAACGTTATTGAGTGTTTGCCAATTTTAGGGCGGATCCACACTGATACAATACGTCAAGTGACTAATGGCGGGACTTTGTCCCGAGGAGAACACGAGTATGTCGAATGACGTATCAGACACACGGACCGTTGCCGTAGCGGCAATGGCTCTGTTTCTTGTCATTGCGCTGCTTATCGGATGGGACTTGATAGGAGACTATTCGGCCGGCACCAAATGGTCACATATAGCTATCGAGTTTTTGGTGTTACTGGCCGCCGCGGTCGGTATTGTCTACCTTTGGCGCCAATTGAATAGAACGAAGCACGGGCTCGGCGAGGCACTGGCCGATGCTGAACGGTGGCGGGACGAAAACCGACAGCTGATGGAGGGTTTAGGGGTCGCGATTCAGAGCCAGTTTGGTCGTTGGAAGGCCTCAAATGCTGAGGCAGAGGTCGGCATGCTGCTTTTGAAGGGACTTAGTCACAAGGAAATTGCCGTGGTCCGGGGGACCAGTGAAAGGACTGCGAGAGAACAGGCGCGGGCGCTTTACAGGAAGGCGGCCATTTCGGGGCGGTCTGCGTTGTCGTCTTTCTTTCTGGAGGATTTGTTGCCGCCAACTGGGGGGGATTAGACGCTTAGCAATCATTTCTCCCGCAGGGCGGGCGATGAAACTGCAGTACGCGAAGGACTCGAAACCTCGGTTCGACCCCGGTTCTTTCGTTAGACTGTGTGGTCGGTTTGGCAGGAGTTCGGGAAACGGTTTGAAACGAAATGGTGGTTGCTGGCAGCTGTACGGCATTGCGATGTGTATCACGTTGCTTGTATCGCCGACGCATGCGCAATCGCAGGCGAGCCCTGACTCCGCTCCGATAATGCAGGCGAAGGCGCTGCAGACTACACCACTCCTGGATGGAAACGTGCTGGGCGATACCGCCTGGGAGGGCGCAATTCCGGCCACCGGCTTTTGGCAGGTCCAACCCGACAGTGGCTTCCCGGCCACCCAACGCACCGAAGTTTTCATTGGTTATACCGACGACACCGTTTACATCGGTGTTGTTGCCTACGACACCGATCCCGACCAGATTATCGTCACGGACAGCCGGCGCGACTCGGCGCTCGATGATACAGACGCATTCCTGATCATTATCGACGGCCTCCTCGACCGGCAAAACGGTTACGTATTCGGTACCAACGCTGCCGGGCTCGAGTATGACGGCCAGGTTGTTCGCGAAGGCAACGGCGGCGCATTTGGTTCCGGCGGTGGTGGGTTTAATCTCAACTGGGATGGAAACTGGCGGGTCAAAGCGCAAATTACCGATATTGGCTGGAGTGCCGAGTTCGCGATTCCGTTTAAGACATTGCGTTACGGCTCTGGTGATGAGCAGCAGTGGGGTGTCAATTTCCAAAGGAATATTCGCAGGAATAATGAAATCGCGTATTGGTCACCACTGGAAAGAAACCGCAATCTTCACCGTGTCTCAGAAGCAGGAATCCTGGCCGGCGTCGTGCCACCGCCGCAGCGCAACCTGCAAATCACTCCTTATGTTTTAGGTGATGCGCAACGTGGCGGGGATATCGTCGGCAGCGAAACGAACACCGAGTTTGGCGTTGATTTAAAGTACTCGATAACACCCAGCCTCACGCTCGACGCAACCTACAACACCGACTTCGCGCAGGTCGAGGTAGACGACCAGCAAGTAAATCTCGATCGATTCAACCTGTTCTTTCCGGAAAAGCGGCCGTTCTTTCTTGAAAACGCGGGGCAGTTTTCAGTCGGCAATGCGCAGGAAGTCGAGATGTTCTTCAGTCGCAAAATTGGCATAGCGGATGACGGCGAACCGATTCCAATCGAAGGCGGGTTGCGTTTGTCCGGCAAGATCGGTGAGACAACTAATATTGGGTTGCTGTTCATGAGCTCGGAGGAAGTCGACGGGGTCGCCCCGGGCAACAAGTTCGCTGTCGCTCGCGTTAATCAGGAGCTGCCCAACCGTTCGTCGATTGGCGCAATAGTGATCAGTCGCGAAGGCGATGGCTCGTTCCTGGTACCGCCGGATGAAGACGAGAACCAAACCTATGCAATTGACGGTCGCTGGGGTATTGGCGACAACCTGGTGCTGTCTGGGTGGGTGGGAAAGACCAAAACACCGGGGCTCATCGGCAAAGATAACGCGTTTTCAATTGGCGGTGATTACGACTCGGAAAAATGGGCCTCCCTGCTGCGCTACACAGAGGTCGGCGGCGACTTCAATCCGGAAGTTGGTTTTCTGACACGCAGTGACTATCGCAAAATTTCGGGGTTCCTGATGCGACGCATTCGCCCTGACGATTTGTGGGGACTGCTGGAAATACGGCCACATACTTCATACACCGGATACTGGGACTTTGATGGATTCCAGGAAACCGGGTTCTTGCACTTCGACTCGCATTGGGAATTCAAAACCGGCATGGAAGTCCACACCGCGGTCAATTTCACCTACGAGGGGGTGAAGGAGGAGTTTGAGATTATTGACGGTGTCACGATCTTGCCGGGCACTTACGAACACGCGGAAGGACAGCTTGTCTTTTGGACTAACCAGGCCGCCCCGTTCAGTTTCAATCTTCGGGCAACGGTCGGCGGTCGCTTCGGCGGGGACCGTGTCAGCCTCGGCCCGGGAATTGCGTATCGTATTGGTGAGAGGTTTAGTTCAGAGTTGTCGGTGAACTACAATTCGTTCGACCTGCCAGTTGCAAACGGTGACTTCGATGTGAATCTCGCATCGTTACGGCTCTCTTATTCGTTTACGCCGAAGGTTTTATTGCAGGCGCTGGTGCAGTACAACGACGTCGATGATGTGCTTGCGATGAACTTACGCTTTTCCATGCTGGAGTCTGCCAACTCCGGGTTGTTTATTGTTTACAACGAAATCGACGAACGATATCCCGGAGCGCCGCCGAAGGGTCGCGAGATTATTATTAAGTACAGCCATATATTTGACGTGTTCAATTAGCGAGCTTGCTGCAAGACTATTGCAAAAATTGGTGGTTGGCTGGCATCGCCCGCAGGGCGGGCTCCTACAGTTGCCCTGTACGAACCCGTCCAATGGGCGATGGCCGTTGCCCTGTACAAACCGTCCAACGGGCGATAGCCGTTGCCCTGTACAATCCCGTCCAACGGGCGATTGCCGTTGCCCTGTACAATCCCGTCCAACGGGCGATTGCCGTTGCCCTGTACAAACCGTCCAACGGACGATGGCCGTTGCCCTGTACAATCCCGTCCTGCGGGCGATGCCAGCCAACTTGATGCTGTTCGTTAGTCGGCGGCGATTTCTCCTTTGTTTGCCCATGCATAAAAGAAGGCCTCCATCTCTGCATCTTCCTCTGCATTCGCAAACGACTTCTCGCCCACGGCAAACGGTTGCAAAGCATCCATAATCTCGATCAGCTCCTCACGCGTATAGCTGTATTCGTGAAGCGCATTGAGAGACAACAGTTCCTGCATCACTTGCGCAATCGTCCAGCCGGCTTCAAGCTGTTCCGGCACTATCATGTAACGATCTTTCGGCTTCTCATCAAACAACGCTTGCTCGATGGTGACGGCAACGGCATCCGGTGGCGTGCCTTCGTTTTCGATACCGGCTTCCAGCCGCTCCCGGCATCTGGCGAGCTGTTCCTGGCGGCGCTCTTCAAAATAGACGTACGGTTCTACATCGGTGTCCGCCAAGCGACGCTTGCAACGGGTCAGCCCGATCTCTGAGGCAAAGTTTCCGGGTTCAACTGCGACAACCGTTACACCCAACTCGCGCATCTCGAGAGAGAGAGCATCTGTCATTGCTTCAAGGGCGTGCTTGCTCCCCGCATATATTCCATAGGTAGGACCCGACAGGAAACCGGAGATCGAACTGATGTTCACGATGCGACCCTGCGATTCAATAATAAGGGGTGCGAAAGCTTTGGTAACGCGGAAAACGCCAAACACATTCACATTAAAAAGAAACTCGACTTCTGATATGTCCGCCTCTATTAATGGTGCAACGACGTTCACGCCAGCATTGTTCACGACGCCCCACAAGCCCCGGCCTTCTTCGCGGACCAGTTCAACTGCTGCATCGATCTCATCCTGCTTCGTCACATCCAGGCGGATAGCCATGATGTTGTCTATCTTGTTCAGTGCTTCGATGTCTGCTGCCTTGCGGGCACCGGCGTAAACAAAGTAGCCGTTTGCAGCGAGTCGTTCTGCAGCGTAGCGGCCGATGCCGGTGCTGGCGCCGGTAATGAGCACGGCCTTCTGTGACTCAGCTTCATCGGCACGAGATGGTGATGGCAAAAATGTTGCCGTAAGAGTGATGGCCAGTGCAGCCAGGAGAGCTGTTAGTTTCATCGGTGTTTCCCCTTTTGATTTGTCTATTATTTATCCGTGCTTGCCGTCAACGCGCGGGCCAAGCAGGATCGGTACGTAGACCACTGCGAACAATATGAACGTCAGCACCCATAAAGAGCCAGCCAGCAAAATGGTGGCCGAGTAACTCACCGGCAACAGCGCCGGACCGAAGACCCGAACAACGATCGCCAGCACGAGCGACAAGTAGGCCACGGTAGTCACGGGCGAAACCACCAGCTCTCGACCCGTATGACCAAGCGATGCTCGGGTCATTATGGAGAGTATCATCGTCGCTGCAGCACCCGCCGCAAGTGCGTGCTGCCAGTGTGCGGCCCAGGCGAATCCGCCACCCAGGAAAAGTGCTTTGAGTGTCAGGCCGATCGGTATCCACAGATAGCCGAGGTGCAATATCCAGACAATGGGGTCGTGACGGGATTTGAGGCCCTGCCAGCCGGATAGCCGTACGAAGTGCAACGCTGCTGCTATCGCGGACACGGCCACAACCACCATACGGTCGGCAGAAAATACATCCGCGGCAAAGTAGGCAAACATCGCAACAAGAACGCCAACCTCAAGCGCCTTGGATGAGCGCATCGAGACGTCTATGCCGCGTTTACGCAGGGCGTTCGCCGTGAACGGCGGCACGACCCTTCCCGCGATAATCGTCAAGAGAATCAGGACCACGTCTATCCCCGCTCGCAGTGCGGCACTCGCGGTAGCGACATCGCCGGCTTGCACTGCATAAAGGAATACAAGATCAGCAGCCCAAAGTGCAGCGATCACGAGCAGCAACACCGTATTGCGGTTGCGTGTCCGCAAAAGAGAGGGAGCGACGGTCGCAATAACGGCGGGAAGGAATAACATTTCGGCCAAACCCACAACAACAAATGGCACCGCGTCGAAAAACAGAAAGGCGAGGCGACCAGCGAACCACAGGATCACCAGCGTGATAAGCGGTGCACCTGCGAACCCGCGGCTCCCTGTCCAGCTCGGCACGGCCGTGAGAACAAAACCCGCGATCGCAGCGGCTATAAAGCCGAATAACATTTCGTGGCTGTGCCATAGCTGCGATGGAAGGGGTCCAGCTAGCGACAGTCCCTTGTTATAGGCCCACAACCAGAACGACATCGCCACCGCCGCGTAGACGCCTGCCAATAGAAAAAATGGCCGAAAACCGTATGCGAATGGAACCCAGCGATTGTTCATCAGACGCTCATCAGTATTCATGTGTTCCGCACAACGATCTTTGAGAGATCGCCATCTTTCATTACGACCAGCGTGCCTGTTGGTAGCGGCTCCCAACCTTCTTTGGTCAACGGGACGCTCGCGGCGATCGCGATTTTTTGCTTTGCCGAACAAATCTCCACGCCACCGCCGCTGATAACTTCATCATCACTAAGACAGGTTCTCCGGGTCATCCACAATCCCGGCGCCTGGAACTCGCCGTCCGCTCCCTTCCGCCGGTCCGAATAAACAAACATGGCGTCACCGTCGCAGTAAATGAAGTTGGCCAGACCAAGCTCCTTGAGCTCACTGGCGAATTTCGCTACGACATCCTGCCTGGTGGACAAATCCGGAACATCATCTGACTCCATCCAGCTGTTACAAAGCCGGTCCAGCAACGCGCAAAACGCATGTTCAGAATCTGTATTGCCAATCGGCCGGTATCGACGCAGCTTGAACGCATCAGTGTCAGCAATGTTCTTGAGAAACCCGTTGTGCGCAAAGGTATGCACGCTGCCGCCAAGCTCTCGGGAAAATGGGTGTGTGTTTGCCAGGCGCACATCACCAACATTGGCAAAGCGGATGTGTGCCAAAAACAAGGTGCAACGCAGCGATTGTTGTTCAACAAACTTTACCCACTCGCTATCAGCCGCCGAGCCGGTGTCGCGGAAGCGGCGAATGTCGTCTCCAGAGTAATACACCAGGCCCCAACCGTCCCGGTTGGTATCCGAGGCACCGCCGTGACTGGCGAAATGTTTGAGCGACATACTGACTGGCGTTGGTAACGCGCAGGATATTGCAAGGAGTTCACACATGTTGGCAGCCTGTCGGCACCACCTTTTTTCAAATATTTTTTCTACACTATCTTCAAGGACTGCAACTTCAATCGCCCGCGATTGGCTTTAAATTTTTGCGCCGAACATTACACTGGATGTCTTTTGATCCAACGCATCTGCAAACTAACGCCGATCAGAAAAAGGACCAACAAAACCAGATAACTGTTCTTCAGAATCGGATCTTCGAGAGACGTCAAAACGGGATCGCCAACCGGCAAGCGCATCAAGCCGTCGGTCACTGCGGGAATGCAATGAAAGAGCAGCGTCGCCGAGTAACTGATCGCCTGCAAATAGCGGGACAATTTTCCAAACGGTTGCATTTTCTCGGCCAGTGCCCCGGTAGCCAACGCTCCCAATGTCATCACCGCCAGGGTGTGAGCCGGGGTGAAATGGCCGTGCTGAAATATGGCAAGGGCGGTGCCCGCAGTAACCAGGGTGGCTGCGAGGTAGATTTGTCCCGACCTGTTTTGCAAGGATATTTCCTTGAACCTGACCAGTGTAATAGCACCACTGACAAGGGCGATGATACCTATCACGAGATGAAACCAGCCGATTGGGATTAGTTCAGGCATACGGGGTTCTCCTTCTTATTATTGGAGCCATGCTATCACGGAGGCCGCAGCTCGGAGAGGTCCTCGCGCTCATGGCAGTTTGTTCACCGCACAATGTGCCATCATCATTGCGATTTTTTGCATCTCCGGCTATAGAAAAGGTGTGCCAGCCCGACATTTCACGATATAACCATCGCAGCTATCCTGAAGGATGGTCCCGATGCCGAGCCATATGCGGAAGCAGGTTCTTCGAAAACTGACTCCACCTGACCAGGAGCAACATGACAGGTAACGACAAATCAATTGTCCGTTTGAGCCACAACCCTGACGGCCTTGGTGAAACGCCCGATAAGCTGGATGCCGGAGATTTCAGCACGGACGTTCCACTGCAGCACACTCACTCATATTATGAAGACGATGACATCGGTCTTTACGTGGGCCTCTGGGATACCGAGTCCATGGTCGAGGTCGGCGGCCCCTACGCATGTGATGAATTCATGTGGTTGCTCGAAGGCGAGTGCCAGATCAGGAACAACAAGACCGGCGATATCGCTTCCGTCAGTGCTGGCACGCCATTTATTATCCCCAAGGGTTACGACTGTCAATGGCACCAGTCGGGCTATCTGCGAAAATTCTATGTAATCTCCGAGCATCCGGCAGAAGAGATCCCGGCGGTGCCTGCCCACGATGGTATCGTGATTCCCAGGGCCGACGCCTTAATGACCGAAGATATTGAAGATGCACCTTTTGCACTAACCTCCGGTGCGAAGCCACAACAAAATATTTGCTACAAAGACACCACGGGCAGGTTCTTCTCGGGCACCTGGGCCTCTGACGCTTTTAACTCCGTGCAACGCCCTTTTCCGTATAACGAGTTTGCTTTCGTACAAGACGGCTCGATCACCCTGACGAATGCTGAAGGTGTCGCCGAGGTGTTTAACTCCGGCGATGCCTTCTTTATTCCAGAAGGGGTAGAGTGCAAAGCTGCCGTGGCAGGCAGCGTGCGCATGACTATTGCTGTCATTAAGTCCAACTGAGCGAGAAGACCGTGTTTAAACATCACGACGCACTGAAAGACGCTGAGTTACGCCCCCTCTGGCATGACCCCGAGATCATGCCGGAACCGGAGCCGCCATTGAACAAGGATGAGAAGTGCGAGCTGCTCATCGTCGGTGGTGGCTTTACCGGACTGTGGGCCGCCATGCAGGCCAAAGAGCGCAGGCCCGACGTCGACATTATCCTGATCGAGCAAACCTTCGTTGGTGACGGCGCTTCCGGGCGCAACGGGGGTTTTTTGAGCACCAGCATCACCCACGGTGATACCAACACCGAAGCGCAGTTTCCGGGTGAGGCAGAGAAGATCGATGCATTGGGCACACAAAACATCACCGAGCTGCTGGAGACCTTGCAGCGTTGGAACATTGATGCCCGTTATGAGGAAACGGGCTCAACCGGTCTTGCGCTGAGCCCGCAAGATGCAGAAGAAATGCACGCGGAGTTTCTTGAAGCAAGTGCAGCCGGTGAGTCGGTCACCTGGTATGACCGGGATGCCATCAGGGAGCAGATTAACTCGCCGCTCTTTCACGCGGGTCTCAAGTACCGGAATGGCTTGAGCGGCGTCGTCGATCCCGCTCGCCTCTGCTGGGGATTGAAAGATGTTTTATTAGATCAGTTGGGCGTTCGAATTTTTGAAGGCACCCGCATGATTAAAATCACGCCTGTTGGCAAAACGGGCATGAAGGCCGTTTGTGAAGGGGGCGTCATTCACAGTAACAAGGTGCTCCTGGCTACCAATGCTTTCACCAGTTCAATCGCAAGAGTTCGCAACTCGGTGATTCCGGTTTGGGATTATCAGATCGTCACTGAGCCACTGACCAACGAGCAACTGGACAAAATACACTGGGGCAAGCCCGGGTCACGCCATGCATTCAGCGACCACACCAACATGTTCCACTACTTTCGTTTGACTCGCGATAACCGAATTACCTGGGGCGGCGGCGGCGCCGTGCGTTACTACTTCAACCGCGGCATCCACGCCAGGTTGATGGATGCGCCAGCTCGATATGAGCAATTGGCGACTGAATTTTTCGACATGTTTCCGCAGCTGGAGGGTGAAGTGAATTTTACTCATCGCTGGGGCGGCATCATCGCAACCTCCACCCGCTTTTGCGTTGTTCCAGGCGTCAAACACAGTGGCCGTTTGGCCTGGGCAGTCGGCTACACAGGCCATGGTGTCAGTGCGTCACGGTTCGGTGCCCGCATTGGTATCGAACTGCTGGGTTTTGCGCCCTCTGAGGTGATCAAAATGCGGTTGGTCACCAGCAAAGCGCTTCCGTGGCCACCCGAACCGATTCGCTGGATGGCGGTAAGAATGACCCAGCTGGCACTGGTGAGGGCCGATAGAAACGGTGGCAGGCGTGGCCTGTGGTTGAAATTCCTGGACGCGGTGGGCCTGGGCTTTACCTGCTGAGCTCTTACCCGTTTATCCCAGTTCGTTCACCGCGCGATGGGCGCTTGCTATCGCCTGCACCATGTTAGCCGATCCTTGACTGGGCAGCGTATCAAGTAAATGAGAGACTTGGCGAGTGTGATGCGAGCACAGGGACGGGTCATGGGAATGTCTTCCGAACAAGAAATTATCTATCGTCTTTACCGGGACACCGATTCCGACGATATGTCACGTCTTTTGGGCGAAATATTCGCCAACGGCGATCCACCGGCTGTTGCGGTCGGTCTGAAGCCATCCGAATTTGAGGCTTTCGTGCGCATTTTCTGCCGGCAGGCTGCCACTCAGGAACTGACAATTGTTGCTCACTGTGTTGAAACGGGCGAGATGTGTGGTGCACTTTTAGCAGAAGATTCAGCATCAGGGTTGCCAGATGGAATCGACCGATTGAGCGAAAAGTTCGGTCCTATTTTCGATATCCTCGGACAGCTGGATGAGGAATACAGGGCCGGTAAGGATGTGGGTCCTGGGGAGTCTATTCATCTTTTTCTATTGGGTGTCAAACAGAGCTTCTCCGGAAAAGGTGTGGCACATAATTTGATATCGAAATGCCTCGCGAACGGGGCAAGCAAGTCGTATCGGATGGCCGTAACCGAGGCTACGAACAGAGCGTCGCAGCATGTTTTTCAAAAGCAGGGATTCGCCGAGCGAGTGAGGCGCGAGTACGGCGTGTACGGCGTGTACGGCGTGTACGGCGTGTACAAGTTTGACGGGCGAAATCCGTTTGAGTCAATTATCGACGAAGGTGGACCGGCGCTTATGGATAAAGATCTTGGGTCTATCGCGACCTGAGAAGATTTCGTCCCATGAACTCAAAATCGGTGCCGGATACAGCATCAGTCAAAATACTTCAGCCATGTGCATTTCCAACGATAATTTCGTCAATCATGTTGATGCAGTGTGTACGGCCAATCCTAATTCGTAGTCTCTGCCGTGTGCGCGTCCATGTCTCGAACGATTTCCACAATCCGTTTGGTGTTTGAGTATCGAGCAACGATGATCAGGGTGTTTGACCGCGATACCGCTGCCAGATGACCCTGTTGCGGCAAGAGTGGCCGCAATACCGGTACCATCATTGCCACATTCACTCTTTCCGGTCGCATGATGCGCGTTACCCACTCGTCATCGGCTATCGTTTCGTCATCCTCATACAGGGTTGGCAATGGATACTGACGGATTGGTGCGACCGGAACAATGTTTACAATACCTTGCACCGTTGCCGCGGCAAGGCCGTTATTACGAAGTATGGAGAGCAGAGTCGGGTAAGTAACATTGTGCAAATCGAACGGGCCAACAACGACGTCGGCTGGTACTCGGCTATCAATTAAGAACTCCTTGTTGGACTTTCTGCCAACCGACTCGAGAAGATCACTCAGCGCAATAGTCGGCAAGACCGATGGTGCGTTTTCGATCGATGCTTCCTGCCCTCTCGCCTCTTCTGCAGTGGCGAACAGCGTAAGAACAACCAGTACGCATGTGATAAGTGACTTTGTGTGTCCGAAATACATTTTTCTTCTCCCGTACGATTTACAAGTCCGTCTTGCGGCTTTGGATCATTTGCGATGCTTCATCGCAATATCACCCGAATGGTCGTTCTCAGGCGTAGTTCACTGACTTGAGACATTGCCCATTATTGATGAAGGTTGACTGGTTTGTTCATGGTTCAAAGTATACCGGTGAGTCGGTAGCCTCTACTCACTACTTTCGGTCTCTTCTTCTCCTACAAATGCCATTAGTGAGTGAAATGATTTATTGAAAATTAGCACAGGCATCAATGCAAGTAGACACAGACCCGACGCCATGTAGATCAGCGGGATGTTTCGGTCCAGCAAATCCGCGATCACACCAGCGAGCCCGAGCGAGATCGGCATCAGGCCCGCGGACAGTGTACCTAGCAACCCAAACACCCGGCCGCGAATTTCTGTTGGTGTGCTCAGTTGGATGACACTGGTAATAAGGACACTGAGAACGCCGGCGCACAGACCGACAACGGCAAGGATAAGTAACGCAACTAACGGACCACTGCTATAAGCGAAAGCGACGAATCCTGCTGCCAATAGCGACAATGACCCAATAACAACTTTTCCCTTGTTCTTCGGTGCAATGCTCATTGTGCCCGCAGCGATGCTGCCGATGATGGAACCGACCGCCATGCCACCGATGATGTAACCGAACCAGGCCGGTGTGGAGCCTAGGGTGTCTTCGACAAAAAACGGCAACAACACTCCGAATGGTGCGGTGAAAAAATTTATGAGTGCGATCACGAAGAACAATCCCTTGAGGCCTTCGGCCTCTTGCACGTGTCGAACGCCCTCCCATGTGTCGCTCTTGAAAGTCTGAAAGGCGGCGCTCCAGGATTCCGCTGTTTCTCGTTTCTTATGTGGAATCGAAATGAAGCTTTCAGAGAGCGCCGAGAACAGGTAGGTCACTCCGTCGATGAGCATAACGATTGGCGCGCCTAGTATTTGATACAAAACGCCGCCAATAGTCTGGCCGAACAACATCGCAACTTGCATTGAACTCTGCAACAACCCGTTTGCTGTATCGACACTCTTCTCTGGAACGATGTCGGGAACGGCTGCGGCGATTGCCGGGCGAAACACGGACATTACCGTGCCATTGATCACGGCCTCTATGAACAACAGCGTGATGATTAGTTCTGTTGATTCAGGCGAGAAGAACAACAAAGCTGCAATTGACGAGATTGTCAGGCCGTTGATGATGTCGCTGATGACGATGATCTTTTTTCTGGAGAAGTGATCGGCGAAGGTACCGCCAAACGGGCCGAGCAGAATTCCGGGAATCGTCGCGACCATCGCAAGGAGACCGACGATCGTCGCCGAGTCCGTAGCGTGTTTTATCCAGAAAACGATCGCGACGAAATAGATAAAGCTGCCAAGCTGACTGACAAACTGGCCCTGAAACAGCAGGACGAAATTTCTATTGAAGAGCTTGTCGGCCACTGTCAGTCGTCGTCGGTTGATCTGTCACCGAACACGGTTCGCGCCTTGTCACGCAGATTCTGTTTGGCCTTTTCGACTTTTTGCAATGCTTCTTCGAGTTCGGCCAGTTCATTGGCCCGCATTTGCAGGCCCTCGCGGATGAACAGGGCCGCTGCTTCTGACCGACTTTTTACAGCCCCGATCTCGACCCAGGAGTTGAGTTGATTGGAGGTCTTTTCGTCAACCCGCACCATCACAGTGTGGTCGCGGGGGGACTCACCCATTTCACGCACACTTTCTCCAAGGTCGGGGGTGATCGTTACGATTTTCCACTCGTCCTTGAAATCCTTGAGGCTGGACGCGAGTTCGTCTTCGATTTCAGCTCCGATTTCGACACCGAGAGACTCAATGGTCTCGATGATCGAGGCTATGAGACTGTTTTTCTTGCCTTTTTTGCGTTGGCTCGACATTGCTGGCTCCTGTTGCGTAATAGTATTACGTATTACACGTAAGACCATATCGCGACATCAGGTGAATGTACAACAGGTTGGGGCCTGGAACCGGTATGGCTCTGTCGTTGGCTGCGTCCGAGATTGACGAGGATGAATAATCCAATTGGGCTACACAGAACACAGGCACAAAATAGTGGTTATTTCGCCCGCAGGGCGGGCGATTGCGGGCGACTCGAATCAACTTTATGTTCTATCGGGCACCTTTTACGAACACCTGTTTCTTACGGTTTTCTGAAGCGCAAAACGTATCTATCTGTCTTGCCGCGCACCGACGGGTCAAACACACCCTTCGTATGATCGTCTTCGGAATTCGCCAACACATCGCTTTCGCCCTCGAGCACGAACCCGACCCCCTCAAGCTCAGCGATCACGATCGCCGAATCAATGCGATGCAGTGAACTGCCGGTTTCCGCAGGCGACCCGCTCACGGCCTGATGGTCAACAATGCCGAGCGTTCCACCGGGCTTGATACCTTTGTATAACTCGGCGAGAAAGGCAGGCACGTCGATTTGCACCCAACCGTATTGCTCCGACGACCAGTAGAGGTCGTGATAATTGAGAATGATCGTTGCTGCATCAAAGCTGTCGGCCTCGAGTGCGAGCTCATTGTTCTCGGCGAGCAGGACTTCGGTGTTGGGCAAGCGATTGTCGGCATGCCGTTTCGTATGTTCTTCTTCGGTGAATTCCAAGATCGGCGTGTTCACCTGCGCAACGACTTTGCCGCTATCGCCAACCACGTTCGCGAGCAGCTCGGTGTAATAGCCGCCGCCAGCCCACATCTCCAGAACCGTATCGCCGCGCTGGATACCGAAAAACTCGAGTACCGCTTCTGGCTTGCGGCCGGTATCGCTGGCGAGATCCTCCTCGAAGCGAGTCGTGCTGGCCAGCGCGGCCTCGTAAATGGAATCCTCCGTCTCGACAACGGCGGGCGGCTGACTTGCTGCAGGTTCTGATTCGGTTGCCAGCCGATCGCAACCAGCGATCACAAATGCCAGCGTCAACAAAGCGAATATTTTTTTCATCGTTAGCTCCGGGACGAAGTGTGTACGTGATAATACCGGTATCTGACCGGCCGAAATGCGTAAAGTTGCTGCGCACTCAAACATGCAATATCTAAAGATATCAGACACCTTTATCTTGCTAGCAATTCGGCGAGAAAATGGCCAGCGCGATATTGCTGCACATGAACCCTCTCAACCCACTCGCGGTGTACATTCCATTGACCCGATCGCGCGCCTGTCTCACGAAGGCCGCCGCGTCCCATTGCGCCTGAATATTCGGATAGAGCCCGAAACGAGCGCACTGGTTATCAAGCGCCGGGGATCGAGCCCGACTGGTCGCGGTGATACCCATCCTGGCGCAGGTATTGGCAATACTGCTTTGACCTATGACAGTCATCGCCTCAAACAATCGTTCCGGATCAAGTATCGTGTCGAGAGCCGGCGTCGGCACGTCCAACGCAGATATCAAATCGAGAAACACTTGATCCTGAAACAAGCCCGGTCCGCTCGCAATTGGTTGGAACTCGCCGGAAATCAATTTCTCGATAGCTGCGTCTGCGATGTCGAAAGAATCGTCAGCGTCCTCGAACGCAAGCTTTGAACTCGTGCCCACGGTAGTCTTGGTCGCGACAGCAACGGGCGTACGCCTGGCGGCATAGTTCAGCAACCGTCCGGTTCGTCGTGAGTAAGTGCCCTGCCCCTCGTTCACACCGCGAACAAGATCGTGAATCTGTGCGACCTGGGCGCTCTCCAGCGCAGTAATCGGAATGTCGACGCAAATCTCCAGTCCGCGACCCAGGCTAATGCTTCCGCCGGCCGCAATCTCACTAGGAAAAGGTACGCCGATTGCGCTCGGCACGGGTGCATCCATTTTGGCGGTTAACTTGCCCCATACAACGTTAGGCCAACCTGCGCCAATGTCTATTTCTGTATCGAGGCTAATGGCATATTTGCCGCCAATTTCGCCAGCTCGCTCTTGCGCTATGCAATAGGTTGTAGACGCGACGACCTCTTCAGGTATTTTGGTCTCGTCGCAATCGGTGAAGTTCTGGTCGACGACCTCCTGGATGCTACATGCCTGGGTTCCGGCGGGAGCAGCCTGAACGGCGGTTTGCACCTGTCCCAGGGCACTGTTCATTGCGTCGATCTTCGCGTCCATGGCGGTAAGCATCGCAAGAATCTCAGAGTTTGATTGCGATTCGACCGGATTTGAACACGAGAATAGTGCGTAACTCAGAGACACTACCGCTATTAGTTTGTAACCGTTTTTGATGATATTCATTTGATGCTCCCGCCCTTTTTTTTATCTGAGAATTGAATAGTAACGAAATTCGTGTGCCGAAATTGGACGAAAACGAACGCAACAGCTATCAGGAACAGGCATGCGAGGAAATAGTGCGAAGCTGGACCGGC
The DNA here is from genome assembly GCA_032355525.1 of Pachydermia laevis. Lineage (NCBI taxonomy): Eukaryota > Metazoa > Mollusca > Gastropoda > Neomphalida > Peltospiridae > Pachydermia > Pachydermia laevis. Next base: position 16,162 of record JAULBQ010288796.1, read on the forward strand.
GAACAAGCGATCATCGGGCCGATCCTGGTCGTTCCATGCACCTGCACGTTCCGTAAACAGGAATCCAACAAGAATCTGAGCAGTTACGTCGACCTGGAAGTGGTGGTAAAGGAAATCCTTTTCATCTTGCCGGACTCACTTACCGGAGAAGTGCAGCTGGATACGGATATTCGATACCGCGGCACTTACAAGGTGCCGGTTTATAGCGGAATGGCAGATGTCTTCTTTCTCGGCCAACATCGCAGAGCATGCGACATCGCCCGCAGGGCGGGCTCCTACAGTTCTTATTGGCACTTGTAGGAGCCCGCCCTGCGGGCGATCACGGTAGAATCGCCTGACCATGAATTCAATAAAGAACACCCCACTTCCAAATGAATCACTACTGCGCCCGTATGTGCAAGACGGACACTTCACAGACTGTTTCAGTACTGAAATCTCACGATCGGTAACGCACTCGCAGTACGTTGCGGCGTTTTACACCACGTTTTTATTCAAGATTGAGCGGTTTATCCTCAAGGTTGCTGTGTCCAGGCCATCGACAGATATTGAGGCAGTGCAACTGGCCGAGCAGCGCCGTGACACATTTGCTGCGTGGAATGTCGAGGCACGCGGCAACGACCAATTACTGCTATGTGACTTTCAGGGGAAAACCCGATCCTGGTTAATGGTCGAACCAATCGCTCCGGAGCCAGAACCCCGAACGCGATTGTATTTTGGATCAGCTGTTGTCCGATCAGGGGAAATGGAGAGTGAGAACAGGCCACCTGCATTCGGCTTCAGTATTCTGCTCCGGTTTCACAAGTTGTATTCGATCGCCTTATTGTACAGCGCGAAACGACGCCTTGAGAGAGCTGAATGAAAGCAATCGTTTACAAAGAATATGGCGGCCCGGACGTTCTTCACGTGGAGGACGTCGAGAAACCCGAGCCAGCCAGTAACGAGATTTTGATCAACGTACGCGCGGTCGAGGCCACGAAGTCAGACTGTGAGATGCGTAGTTTCAAATTCGCCGTGAGCTGGTTTTGGCTGCCGCTCCGGCTAGCGCTCGGCATTCGGAAACCGCGGAAACCGATCCTGGGTAACTACTTCGCTGGTGTAGTCGAGGCGACAGGGGACGATGTCACCAGGTTTGAGACCGGGCAAAAAGTTTTTGGAGGCGCCGGTCTGCGGATGGGCGCCTATGCGGAATATTTCTGCATCGCGGATAGCGCCACGATGGTGATCATGCCCGGCAACATGTCGTTCGCGGAGGCAGCCTCTGTGCCTTTGGGTGGTCTGAATGCTTTGCATTACATGCGCAAAGCTGAGATCCGACCGGGAGAAAAAGTTCTCGTCAACGGTGCGGGTGCCAGCATCGGTACGTTTGCCGTACAAATAGCGAAGGCGATGGGCGCAGAGGTCACCGCAGTTGATAGCGGCATCAAAGAAGCGATGCTACGTGACATCGGCGCGGATCATTTTGTGGATTACGCCAAGGATGACTTTACGAAAAGTGGCGACACCTATGATGTTATTTTCAGCATGGTCGCGAGCACGTCCTATTCCAGTTGCATTCGCGCGCTCAAACCGAACGGCCGTTACGTCATGGCCAATCCGAAACTCAGTGACATGCTGAGATCTTCAGTAAGTTCGTGGTTCAACAATAGAAAAGTGATGTTTGCGTTTGCTGGTGAAAAAGAGGAGGAACTACTGGAGTTAAAACGCATGCTTGAGGCAGGCGAGATATCCGCAACGGTCGATCGGATCTACTCGATGGAAGAAGCGGCGGAAGCACACAGGCGAGTAGAAACAGAACAGAGGCTGGGGACAGTCGTAATTTCTTGGCTATGACGGGTATATTGATGTGAAGAAGGACGCTACCTGTGTGTCCAGCGTGCACTGAAAGCCCGTTCTTAGCGATGAGCCGCCTCAGAAGCGGGTCAGCACGTTGCCTCCGCAGCAAAGTAGGCCTAAACTCGATGGGGAGTCAGATAAAATAATTAGTAATCAATAACTTACGATCCTCAAGCGTCATTTGAGTAGTCAACACCATTGATCGTTGGTGGCGGGTTAACGCCTAAAGCTCCGTTACTACGGGACTTTCCTGACCGCCCCAGAATGGTCTTCGAATCTTGTGTTGTGGATGCCATACTGGCCATTCGAACCGTATTCATCACTCTTGATTATTGGGCTCGGCACTGCGCTTGTGACAGAGGCGCGGACCATTGCTGTCGTACAAACTCGAAATTGATATCAATACAGAGCACCGGCGTAATTCAATGGTCAGCAATCGCCCGCTGGGTAGGCGATCATTGCTACCTGGAATTAGCAAAATGGGCTGACGCGTGAACCGATCCACCAGATCCATCATTATTCTAACCGCCGTCCTCCTCCTGGTCAGCTTCGTGTACGTTACGCTGAACAAGATACAAACAGTTGCCGTTCGTACATGGGACATCGATGCTAACCCGGGAGCACCGCCGCCGGAACTTGCGGATCACGAATTGGCAGTACCCTGGCTAAAAGAGCGACCTTCATTTGGTATTGCATTCTCAGGGGGTGGAACACGTTCTGCCTCTGCTTCACTTGGCCAGCTTCGCGCACTGGACAATCTTGGATGGCTTCGCCGTGCTCGTTTTATCAGTTCCAATTCAGGTGGCAGTTGGGTGACTGTGCCATTCACCTATTTGCCGTTGGCGATCGACCAAAAGCGATTCCTTGGTGAATACATCGCTCCCGGTAGAATGAATGACAACAACCTTCGCCCGGCGACAGTTGATTCCATGGCGATGGGAACAGCAATACACAATGCCAAAACCATCGGAAAGCTTTCGGCATTGGGGCGAGGCGATGAAGCCTATTCCGACATCGTAGCGTCCGTTTTCTTGCAGCCATTCGGCTTGCACGATAATGAAAAGTTTTTTACGTTCCATCAGGACGCACTTAAGAGCGTACTCGCCGGTAAC
>JAULBQ010299906.1:0-18862 GCA_032355525.1 Pachydermia laevis
CACTCGGGGAATATCCTCTATATATCAACGGAGTGAATATCTCCAATAACAATCAAATTATCGTGGAAATTAGTACAGGTGTTCTGAACAATCTCAGCTGACTTATATATGATGGAGTCAAATGGGATGTGTTCTCACCCTTAGTCCATATCAGTCTAGACTCTACCCATTGACCAATCCAGCTTGCGTGTCCCTAAAAGAAGCCAAAGCTCCCACCGGCATCTCTGGTTCACTGAGACATACAAGCCCTCTCACCACAACAAGGAATGGACTAAGAAGGGGCAATTCTACATAAAGATACATCTTTCCTAACCAAAGCATGAATAAAACCTTTTGCACAGGTCTGATATCTCAATTACTGAAAAACAAAATTAATCGAAAACCAGTTACAAATTGTTTTTGTCTTACCCAACATCTGGTTGTGGTGCGAGGAATATTGGCGTGATTCTTCGTCTCCCATCGGGTGTTTTCGTTTCAATTTGTTTGTCACGAGGCTGAAAGAAGTCAACTCTTTTTTACATCACAAAAAGGACACAAACATCCTATAGCTTAATTTTTGCCACCCGATTCTGACTACAATGGCATCCCATCGATATGGAACAGATCCATAAGCCAGTGACAAAATAAAGAAACAAATATGTACCCGAACATCTCAGCATATGGACAGCAAATTGGGTGAATGGCTCAAGGATAGATATGAATGAAAGAATGTTTAACAACAACCCAATAAGAAAAGTGCAAATGATGGTAAAATATGAACCATGATTTGGACACAAGGAGAAAGCAGGAAGGGACATTTTGTTATGGAAACTTGGGATATAAAGAAAAAACAAAGTAATCAGAATGGTCCAATCAGTATTAAAATGATAGAATAACAATTTAAAAAATATCCCATAAGTAAACCCCAGGATTTGAGGTCAGAGGGTTGGCAAAATAATTGGACGTGAACTGAGGTCCCAAATGTAATAAATAGACTAGGAGCTCAGAAATTCAGTTACTTTTTGGTGTATTCTGGGTACATATGGGTGTCATGTTCACTTTATTATAGGTCTAAAAGAAAGATTAATTTCAATGGTTCTAGAATATGGTGGACCAAGCTCATGGCAAGTGATTTTAAGACTTGGGTCACCAAATATTTATTTGACCATGCTCAATGGCAAGTAAAAAAGAGAAAGAAAAACTCTGAACATATCAGTGTTGCACTGGTTTTATATACGAGATGTCATTGGACAAGTACATTTGTATTCATGGCAAGTGAATAATACAATCCAATGGCCCTAAGGCAAGTAACATTAAAAAACATTCTAGAACCCCTGTATTTCCATAATGATGTTTATTATCATAAAATGTGCATTATGTCAAAACTTTCAGTGTTGGCAAAGAAATTCAGAGGGTTGGCCCAGGGTCTGTTATGAGCATGTGGGAAACGCTGGACCTACACCCCAATCCAAATTCCTCTTCCGATGGGTAGAAAGAAAAGAAACGAGTGTGAGGAAGAATAGAAAGAAAACAAGTCTGTTACCTTGAACGGCTTCTCCCCGTTGGTGAGACAGGAAGAGGAATTTGACGCCAGGCTCACTTCCTTCGGCGCGATCACATCAATCTTCTTGGCCTGCTGCTGCTGGAGGTTCAAGATGGCCGCCGACTCAATGATCTGGGTCGTGTGGTTGGCAGACTTGTTGATAGGAAGGGATTTCCCATATATTCTCTCCAACAAACTATGCTGTAAAACAATTAAATACTGATTAACAAAAGAACATTACATGAATGCTACAGAAAACATGTGTCTCAATAATCCTTGTTTTCAATATATTTGTGCACTTATATGCCAGCAGACAGATCCAAAATCATAATACTCTACGATTACTCTAAAAGTAAGTAATTAGATGACTTCTCAACTAACAGAATATTGCCAGTATTCCCTACAGCCAGGCAGCAATTTTGACGTTCTGTGATATATTTAAAAAATGATAAACAGTTCATTTTACTCTGAAACTAAACAAAAGTGAAATTTTAATTTTCATGCTTTAATAAACCCACTTTCCTTCTCTCTATCATTCTTGCATTTGGTATACATTCTCTACCCCTATATGTCTGGTTATTAACCACATGTCAAAACTTAATAATGTACACTGATCCAAATTTGTACTGAAAATAGGTCCAGGAAACAAGAGTGATTTTGTTAAAAAAATAGGCCGTTCGGAAAATTCAGATTTGTTTTTAGCCATTTACAAACTGTTTAAACTTAAAAGTACTTCTGAGATGTAAACTTTGGCAGATTTCACAAGGATTGAGCCTCATTAATTTGTTATAATAGTGAGCACCAATACAAGGCACAAACCCGCTCTTCCAAGGACAGCGCAACTCCGATTTCCTCCTTTGTGAAGTCCAAGAAGGCCACCGTCCCATCAAGAGAACAGCACATCAATTCTAGACCATTCTTACTCCTGAAAATTAAAATAAATATTGATATAAAAACACATTTCAAATATCAGGTATACTAAAACAACTTAAATTTTAAATAATGTATAAAGGAAAATGTCACTACAATTTACTTTCCATCTGTAATTTAGAACAGTTACTGTACTAATTTTTCCATATTTTATAAAACCAAAATGCACAAACAGGGTTGTGCCTAGACAATTCTGACTGTCAGGTAAGGGACGTTTGCTGTTTAGGTGGATTTTGGAGCATGTTCATCAACATTTCAATGATATTCTGAATCAACTTTCCTGTTATATTTCCAAAAATAATAGCAATAAAGTTTTTTTTACTTATGAATTTTGTATATTTTGAAAACTTAATAATGCAGGGTAAAAAGTGTATATTCCAGGTTGAGTGGTGGATAATGCCAAACATGGGCACACTCCTGACCACACTTATTCTAAGAAAGTTCACACTGTACTTCAGGCAACACAGAATAAAGCTGGGTTAGGTGGCTATCATATACACCATTTGCTTAAAGCTAATTTTAAAATTAGCATATATAACAAATATTTAAGCTAGATCTTGAATCATAAAGAAATTGGGGAAATTATATAATCTTTATTTTCTGTCAATGACATACAAATTACATATAGCAGTTCACCATTTACTACATTTTGAAATTCAAAAGTTGCTTAGGTGTGGATTTATGCTTAACATTAAAAAAAAAATCTATTTCAATCTGTACAAAGACCAAGGTGGAATAAAATAACCAGCTCACCAAGCAATGTCCATGACTGGACTCTCAAAAAGGTCATGGGTCACAACCAAAGGTCGCTTCAAAGCAGTGAGCTGCAAAATAACACACAACTCTTGAATGTTACAGTATTAATAATTAATAATAACACTTGAATGAAAGTTAGAAACACATAACTACAATAACAGTTTATAACACCTCTATTGATCCTCAAGAAAGATAAATACAAAGGTAGTAAGATTTAACATAATTTGGTGATTACTGAAAATATTACATATTTGTAGTTCATGTTACATGTTCGGACCAAATGGTGGATCAGGGAAAAATGCCAAAGGTTAGAGGTCAGGATATAGTATAAAGAAAAATGAACTGTGTGCAAACATTTTCAAATGGAGTAAAGTCCCACCTGACATACTTGATAATAATAGAACCACATGTTTATAAATGACAAGAGCCTTTTTCTGTATTACATCAGAAATCGACTGGTTTCCCGGAACTCACAGCAAAGTCAGGTTGTTTTGTGAAGCCATCTTTTCTTTGTACAATAACACATTTAGAAAATTTGAGCAATATCCCAATATTAATCTCTGGACATAGGCATGTGTTTTAATCTGTACAATTATATATGAGTAGATTGTTCTGGTAACCATAAACAACAACTTGGACTGTGTTCATTTTATTTTTTGAATTTATTTTAGTAAAAAAGCACTATTAAAAGATTATAAACATACAATTGCTTACCCATATTGACAGAGATCGATCCTTGCTACCAATAGCACAACATGAATATTGCTGGTTCTGAAAAAAATAGTTTGTGCATAATTTAGAAGCAAGTGTTGTCTCTCACATATAAAAACATTTAAGATAAGAAACTGAAATTTCTTGCCATACACATATTTATTATGATGTTTCTGTTAAACTATTTTTTTCATTCAATATCTTACCTTAGATGAATCTTTCTTGATTTTCTTTGTCAGAATATTTGGATTAAATCTCTGAAAAATAAGGTTATTTATATTTTTATTGTACATATTATGGATCTAAAAATATATCGATATAAACATAATATTGACTCATTCGTATTGACCCAATAGAGGCAAAAACACGATAGTTAATACATATTTTGACCAGGACCGACAAGTCATATCGACACAAACAAAATATTAACTCAAGCAAATTTGACACAACGGTGCTCAACTGCACTAACCAATGGGATAATTAATTTTTAAAGATTCCTCTTTGAATACCGTTGTGCTTTAAATATATATATTTTTACCTTTACAGCAAATAAATAATTAAATTAAAATGTCAACAAACGAATACGACCTGAAATACTTAAATATATTAATTGTATTAAAAGATGACACTCACAACCACAGTGATTGCTTTCCGATGACCAACAAAATCAAGAGTCGCCTTCCATCCCTGTCGCTCGATGATCTGAGCAGTGGGCCCAGAGTTATTCATGGCGTGAGCGGACACAATGTAATGACCGTCAGGGGACCAGTTCAGCCTCAGAACGTGAGTGGTACCTCCACACTGTGAAAAAGACAAACGCAAAAACATGTATTCTGAATACAAATATACTAATGTGTACATAGGTACATTAATTACCTACGGTGTTGTAGAATCTTAAGGAAGAAAACTTTGATCGAATTCTCTTTTCACAAATACTTAATAGTACGAACATTAATGACACAATTTTATTCAAATTTCACCTTAAAAAATTAAGTCCTTAATTCATCTCAAAATGTTTTTAAAGCATATTTGTTTGAAATAATACATTGTTTATTTTCAAAAGAAAAATAGTCAACTCAATGACGAAACCATAACTTTATTGTTTTTCAACTATTAAGTGTTTACAACATAACAAAAGACAAAAAAACTGTCAAATAGGCTACTCCCTCATAAATATGTATTTTAAATACACCTTCTAATAAATAGGACAGCACACATCACACCTTTACCAGTCATAGAACAGTAATTGGAATGGATATAACCCAACGAGTCCTCTGAAGTGAAATGATGCTTCAAAACTGATATTTCAGATAGCAGTCCTACAACTTAGTTCCCTGTTCCAAAACACAAACAGGTGGCCAATCCCGCTGCCAGTCAACTAGCATTGATTAGCTAACCCATTGAGTACTTCTACTGCTGTACACATATCTGAACTCCACAGTGTTCGGTCTACATAATAGTAACATGCTGGTAGCTACAGAGTTCGCATCCCGGTACCAGCTCCAACCCAGAGCAGGGTTTTAAGTGTCCAGTGGGTAAGTGTATGGCCACTACATCATCCTTGTTCTCACTAACCACTAACAATTAACGTCCTGGACAGACAGCCCAGAAAGCGGAGGTGTGTGCCCTGGACAACGTGCTTGAATGTTAATTTGAAATAAAATTGAAATGAAGAAGAGTGAATGAACCGTGTACAGAAAGTGTACTGACCTCCTTGAACGGTTCGTGTATTGAAGCTTCCATCTGCCAGTCCCGCGTTCTCCAGATACGCAAACTTTTATCATCAGACTGAAAGAAAAACAGGACAAGTTTTCAGAAAGGAAAGGAACATTTGTTTATGGACACCTTGATTAATCTTAAATCTATGAATCCTAGATGTTCTTTATATAGTAATTGACACACTTGATATATCAGGGAGGACAACATATAATACTTTACTACGCACAGAAATGATGGTTAATATAATTTTGGTGGTTTCCCTAAATTACATGTAGGTTATGGAGCCAGTATGAAACACTTTGTTTGTATGTAACAGGATATTGAAAAGAAATAAATGTAAATTTTGTCTAACTGGAATCTAAAAAAAAAGGCACTTTAATATTCAAAAATATTACAGGGCCAAATTTACTAGCCCATTTTGTACTTGCACATATGTAACTACATAAATTTACAAAGCTTGAACATGAGTATTTAACACAAACAGGATTGGTAAATTCAGTTGAAAATGAGAAAAAAATACCTGAGAAGCAATATATTTTCCTACTGGATCCCACGTGACCCCTTTCACCAAACCAGAGTGACCTTTCAAAACAGCAACTTGCTCTGAAAGTATAATTAGGGACTAACGGTTAGGAATAATGAATTTTTAAAAGAAACTCTGCTATTATTCCTAGGCCAAGAAAGAAGTAGGAGTTAATTAAACACAGTTATATTGTTTAGATGCAAATGCACTTTTATGTAAATTGACCTTTCAAACTTGAACAGCAGAAAAAAAAACCCTTCTTTTTAAATTAATCTAGCTAGATAAAATGATAACAAAATGCATAAATGTATTACAAGTGTAGATTGAATTGTATTTTATTGTAGAAAACAATGTTATGGAAATGAGAAATTTTACCTTTAAAGGAATGCTTGATGAAACAGTTGACCCATTAAAACTCCCATAAATGATATTTCTTTGTTCCATCTTTCCTTTTTATATAACATGTTTTATATTGCTGAGTGTCAAAAATATTTTTAAAAAGGGTGATGGAACAAATAAAAAAAAAATTACATTGTAAATTGTGAATGCCCCAATATTAAGTAATTTCAGTTTACCGTGGAACTTGTTGGTGTTCCAAATGACCACTGTGTTATCCACACTACAGGAGGCCAGCCACATATCACACGGTGCCCACGCCAGATCCAACACATCTGCAAGAAATAAAAACAAGCCATTTAAAAATTAGTATTATTCATCAGGTAAAATGTAAAAACTGCAATCTCCAATATTAAAAACATTATTTAACCATTCAGAGAACGGGTTGTTTGACAAAGCGAATCTAACGGGAGGATAATCTTCAATAGCTACTGCTACAATAATATCTTTTTCACATGAGAGTTACTTAAGACATTTTAACATCATGATCATTTCATGGAACGATGACTCGATCATCTCTATTATTATTCTCCCAGTACTTTAATATCCTTTAGATAGATGTCATATAAAAGCCCATTATCGATGACAAAAACAGGATTTTAAAAATAAAATATTACAAAGCATTTCTATTGATTTCTTTTAGGGCTGTTGAAGTATTGATTGAAATGTTGACAACAAAAACACATAAATGTATTAAAAGTGTATGTGTGCTTGTGTTTTACTTTAAGAAAGACATGTTATAAAATGGGGAGACAATATTCCATCTTTAAATAAATATGTCTACACAATATTTTGCAATCTGAAACCCACCTCCCGTGTGACCTCGTAGTGTGTGGACTGGCCTCCACTGTTCAACGTTCACGTTCCTCGAACCAAACACTGCAGTAGCAAAGGCTTGTCTGAAGAAACAATATTACACCAGATATAAAAATACAGTTTTGATACGATTCAGAAAAATAGTTTGACAAATGGTCGCAGGATGAATCAAGGAATGAAGATAAGATTGGGAAGTAGGACCCTGCTGGTTGTTATAGTCATGACCCAATTCAAACTTGTTAAACTACTGCTCGGGCTGACTGCATATATAGACACATGACTTGGACAACAATAAACCAGACCTGTACCTTTGGGAATTTTTTTTTTTTTAATATATTACTAATTAGATACATATTTTACAACAAATAATTTTTGCCAGATTCACATTCGACCCCAAAAGTACACACCACCTCACTCATATATGAAATGCTCTGGTTTCTGAACAGAAAGAAAGAAAGACATGTTTTATGTAACGACACACTCAACATATTATATATACGGTTATATTGGCGTCAGACATATAACAAACGACCAGAAAGATCTTGAGAAAGAGAACCTGCTGTCACCGCACAATGAACTACTTATTCCAAAAAGCCTCACAGATCTTTCATATGCACTTTTCCACCGACAGAACAATGCTTACCACTGCCTTTGTTATACCAGCCGTGGGGCACTGGTTGGAACGGAAAAAAGAACTAAACAATGTTACCTTACTCGTAGAATAGCTTTCAGGTGCTTTCGCACACTTTTGACAAGATATTCCCAGACGAATTAACTGTAGACTAAGTTAAGACTCTCCCTCCACCTAACCTAATGAATGCCATATAACATCACCTGCTTGTTTGCCAGATGATGATCAGTTTGTCGTCGCTGCCGGTCGCCAGTGAACTTCCGCTGTGAGACCACCGGACACAGTTCACACAGGCTGCAGAAACAAAATTAGTATTCAACAATTCAAGTGAACAAAACAATAACAAGTTCTAAACAGATTGGTACACTGAATACGCATACCCGGTACCTGCACGAGAATATTCTTGAGTATGCGGAGAGATTGACTGGAAAATTCGCTAACGACCTGGATACAGTCATGTTCACCTGTACAGGCAGCGAGGCCAATGAACTGGCGCTCCGAATCGCGCGCCATTTCACGGGCGGCACTGGCATCATTGTTACGAACTTTGCCTACCACGGAAATACCAAAGCGATTTATGAAATATCGACCTCAGACATCTCGACTGAGGAGATTCCGGACTACGTCGTTACTGTGCCGTTTCCCGATACTTATCGAGGCGCATATCAAGGTCACGGCGCCGGCGCGAGTTACGCACAACATGTGCAGCAGGCGGTAGACGAACTCAAACGGCGTGGCATCATACCGGCTGCATTCATCATCGATACCATTGTCTCCAGTGGAGGTGTCGTTCGACCTCCGAGCGGTTATTTGAAAAAGGCCGCAGAAATCATTCGCAATGCTGGCGGTTTGTTTATCGCCGACGAGGTCCAGCCTGGCTTCGGGCGTACCGGCAATCAGTTCTGGGGTCATGAAGCGGATGGCGTGGTACCGGATCTTGTCACGATGGGTAAACCGATGGGCAATGGTCATCCATTGTCTGCCACCGTGTCACGCCGGGAGATTGTCGAAAGGTTTGCCGAAAAAGGGCGTTATTTCAATACATTCGGCGGCAATCCGGTTTCGTGTGCTGCGGGCCTTGCTGTTCTCGATGTTATTGAAAAGGAGGGCTTGCAGGAAAATGCCAGAACCATTGGCAACTACCTGACTGCCGGGTTACAGGCTCTCGCCGAAAAGCACACGGCGATCGGCGACATTCGAGGCACTGGCCTTTTTGTGGCGATCGAGTTGGTAAAAGACCGGGAGTCGCTCGAACCGGCGACTGCGTATGCAACGGATGTCGTTAATGGACTGAAGGATCGCGGTGTTCTTACCGGGTCTATTGGACCGGATGCAAATATATTGAAGTTCCGTCCACCGATGGTGTTTTCGAAGCAAAACGCAAATTTCCTGTTGGACGTTTTCGACGATACGTTGGCGAATCCGTAATAAATTTTGTTATTGGCCTGTGATGGCAACGACGCAAGAGAGAGAAGTGATGCAAGAAGTTTCTGAGTTCGACGAAGAAGTCGGTGAGCGTGCTGCAAACGCGATCGAGGGCGGTGAAGATCCGGGTGAGTTCAATCTGAAAGCGACGGCCGCATCTATTTACGGTCTGTTACAACCAGCGAAAGTGACCAAGGCGGCTATAGGTCACGCTGCTGAGTGTTTGCAAATACTGCTCGGCAGTTCCGATGTGAGCCCGGACAAGAAGGATTGGCGATTTCGGGACCCGGCCTGGCAAGAGAATCCTGTTTATCGAAGGTTGGCACAATCGTATCTGTCTTTTTGCAGCGCTATGGAAAGCCTGATACCGGAGAGCGGAGACTGGCGCAACCAGGAGCGTGCAAAGTTCGGAATCGAGTTACTGACGTCTACACTGTCCCCTACGAACACGTTGCTCGGCAATCCGGAGGCGATGAAGCGGGCATTCGAAACTGGCGGCAAGAGTCTCGTAAACGGAAGCAGAAATTTTGTTCAGGACTTGCTTCACAATGGTGGTATGCCCACACAGGTGGACTCGTCCCCCTTCAAGAAGGGAGAGAACCTGGCGGCGACACCGGGTGCTGTAGTTTTTCGCAATGAAGTGCTAGAAATAATTCAGTACACGCCAACCACGACACAGGTTCGCCGGCGGCCCACACTCGTCATTACGCCACAAATCAACAAGTACTACTTTCTGGACTTGTCACCCGGGCGCAGCTTCGTCGAGTTTGCAGTTGGTCAGGGCGTGCAGACTTTCATGGTGAGCTGGAAAGACCCTAGCCCGGAGCAAGGTCATTGGAATATGGATTCATATCTGACCGCACTGCTCGAAGCAATCGACGCAATTCGGGACATCGCGGGATCTGAAGATATCAATACCTTCGGTTTTTGCGCCGGTGGCATAACAATGTCGGCGTTGCTGGCCCACCTTGCAGCGATCGGCGACAAGCGCGTGCATGTGGCGAGCTTCGCAGTCACCCTGCTGGACTTCGAAGTTCCGTCTATGCTCGGAATGCTTCAGTCGAAGCCCTTGCTGGACAAAGTCAAGGCCAAATCAAAACGCAAAGGCGTCCTCGAAGGAAAGGATCTTGCGCAAGTCTTCGCGTGGTTCCGACCGAACGACCTGGTGTGGAATTACTGGGTCAACAATTACCTGATGGGTAAATCACCGCCAAGTTTCGATATTCTTGCCTGGAATGCCGATAGCTCCAGTTTACCTGGCGGGCTGCATGGCGACTTCCTTGATATTTTCGCGAACAATTCGCTGACTCACGCGGGTGAATTCAAAGCGCTCGGTTCACCGGTCGATCTGTCCTCCATCCAATGTGACACCTTCGTGACGGGAGCGGTCAATGACCACCTGACACCGTGGAAGGGTTGTTATCAGACTACGCAACTCATCGGCGGTGATTGCACGTTCGTGCTAAGCAACGCAGGACACATTGCGAGCCTGGTGAATCCGCCCGGCAACCCGAAGTCGAGCTACTTCACCAGCGACTCGGTAAGCGCCGATCCGGATGATTGGAAGGCGGCCGCTGTAAAACACCAGGGAACGTGGTGGGAGCATTGGGCAAAGTGGATCGATGAACGCAGCGGTGAGAAACGCCAAGCGCCGCGGAAACTTGGTAGTAAAGTGTGGCCAGTGCTGGATCCGGCGCCCGGGAAATATATAGGCTAGTCAACAATCGCCCGCTGGGCGGGGCTCCACATAGCATCGGCGATCTCCCGCTGGGCGGGCTTCTACATAGCAGCTGTAGGAGCCCGCCCAGCGGGCGATTGCGGCCAACTCAACTCAACGTGATGCTCTATCCGCCACCATCGAGGACGAATTAGTCGTCAGTAGGTTCCATAGCACTAAGATATTTGACGGCCTCGATAGAGATGAAATACTCGTGCGGTTGCAGGAGAATAACCATTGGTCAGGAGGGGGATGTAATGAACGATGAGACTATTACACGTGTGCACTGGAGTTTTTGGGCAATTGGTGCGTTCGCGTTGATCTGGAATGCGTTGGGAAGTATGAACTACCTCATGCAAATGAATGCGGACCTGGTTGCTACGATGCCCGACACGCATCGCGCCATAATCGAAGGTAGACCGGCCTGGGCGACGGGCGGATTTGCAATTGGTGTGTTCGGTGGAGCACTTGGTGGCTTGCTGCTTTTGCTCAGAAAGCCAGCAGCATTTTACGTGTTCGTTGCATCGCTACTCGGGATTGTCGTCACAGTGATTCATACCGTGAACGTAGCCTGGACGAAAATCGACTTTAGTGTCGGTGAAATCTTCGTGATGATCGTCTTGCCGATGGTGGTGGGGGCGTTCCTGGTTTGGTACGCGAAGAGGGCGGAGAGACAGCGTTAGTCTTGACCGTAACGGACATTTCCTCAGCGTTGTTCAAATTGGTCTTTGCTGGTGTTAAACAGGTCTGTGGCTGTGTTGTAGGGGTCGAATTCCTTTTCACCGTCCACATCTTCCATGTTTAAGACCTCAAGAACAGGCGTCGTGTCAGTATCGTCTGAATCTTGCGTACACATCACCAATCTCCGTATTGGAACCCTTATGTCTTACACGTTCGAGACTCGCAAAAGGTTCCGACTTGGTGAGATCAATAAAGTACTGGTCGAGCTAAATCCAAATTGGCTGGTTCACCAAACTAAACCGACACGCCAGTCTTGCCGCGTGCGGTTCCTGCTTTAACACTCAGAACAAGAGCAAACAGGGCCAGGGACCTTGCATACATTAGTGTTACTGAAAATTGCATGTCCTTTCTCCTTGTTTTGTAGGGCCATTGTATTTTGTGAGGATGTAGAATGGACGCATTGATCAAGACTTTTTTGTCATAGTTTGACCCGCGCATTTTCGAAACGCGAATGATGAATGTCAGAGGCAACGACAGCAAAGCGAGTATTCAGGTAGGCTTCGACCTGTCATCAGTCTGACGAGGACAGTATGCGTACGATCAATATGCTCGAAACCCGGCGAGGTCGATTATTCGGGTTTGGTATTCTGTACCTCTCCGAGGGCATTCCCTTCGGATTTTCAACCACAGCCATGGTCATGTTCATGCGGTTGCAAGGCTTGTCCATCGAACAGATCGGGGCATTCGTAGCAGCAGTCATGTTGCCGTGGGGGCTCAAGTGGGCGTGGGCACCCATTGTCGACATCGTAAAGCTGAATCGATTCGGCGGCAGGAAAGCCTGGATATTCCTGTGTACAGCGATGGTGATAATCACGCTCGTTACAATGGCCGTCATTGATTTCGCCGTTAACTTCAGGTTGCTTATCTGGGCGGTAATCCTAAACAACATATTCAGTGCAACACAGGATGTCGCAATCGACTCCCTGGCTGTGAACACGCTTAAGGTCGACGAGCGTGCATTGGGTAATGGATTCATGTTTGGAGGTCAGTATCTCGGTATTGGTTTAGGCGGTGGCGGTGCCATATTTGTGTCCAGCCAGTGGGGCTTTAACGCCGCATTGTTGTTCATCAGTGGCCTAATGCTGATCAATTTGATGTTTGTCTTATTTTTCATTCAAGATGCGGAAGCAAAGAAGTCGCAAGAGCCAAGAGCTGTAAGTGCGTTCGCTCACTTCTTTGGCACGCTCCGAGAGTTTGTTCGCAATCTGTACACAGGATTCATTGAGTCCGGTTCCGGACCGAAGCTCGGCTTGCTGTTCGCAATACTTCCTGTTGGGGCGCTTGCCCTTGCGTACGCAATACTGGGTACGTTACAGGTCGATTACGGATTAACCCAGGCACAAATATCAACCCTCGCGATTGGCAATTCCGTTTTGGCCGCGTTCGGCTGTTTGATTGGCGGGTATCTCGGTTATCGATTTGGCGTAAAGAGAATGACGGCTCTGTTTTATGCGCTAACTGCTATACCGACCGTTGCAATGGCCTACCAAATTTCTTCAGTGGGGCTAGTAAATATTCCGATCGAACTTTTCTATTCAATAATTCTTGCGCACGGATTGGTTTACGGGATGGCGTTTGCGGTGCGGGTCGCAATTTTCATGGGCATGACCAACCCGGCCGTTGCCGCGACACAGTTTACGGCTTACATGGCGATATCGAATATTGCGATTAGTATCGGGAATTTGTGGCAGGGGATTATTGCAGAACGAATCGGTTATTCAACGACCCTGTATCTGGACGCCGCACTGATTGTTATCGCTTTGTCCTTGATTCCGTTTTTGTCGGATAGAAAGGACAAATCGGTTGCTGGTCTTGCAGAACCGGCCTATGTGGCAACCTGATGCCTGGTTTCAATCTTCAAATTGGAGAGCGAAAACAGGCTGCATGGTCTATTATCATTTGTAGAGTGTTAATTTTGATCAAGAGATATTATTGAAATGAAAGACGTTAAAAAGTTTCTTGAAGTACTAAGCAGAGAGCTGCAACGCGGCGAAGACTTCGATATCGAAGCTCGGAAAATACTTGAGGATTTGCACCAGGACGTTGCGCAGATTGAAGGACCCGGCGAATCGAGGGTTGAGCCGATGTTGGAGCGAGTCAGGGAGTTGGAATCAAAGTTTGCTGCAAATCACCCTGTGCTGGCGCGTACTGCACGCGAATTGGCAGACGCGATCTCGAAGATGGGAATTTAGCTGTAAGTGAAAAAAATCGCCGTTTTTGCGGACGTTCAAAATATCTATTACACCACACGTCAGGCCTATGGCCGCCAATTCGACTATCAGAAATTATGGGATCGAGTCAGCGTTGGTGGCGAGATCGTTACTGCTATTGCTTACGCTATTGATCGTGGTGATGACAGGCAGCGAAAATTTCAGGACGCCATCAGGAATATTGGGTTTACGGTAAAACTTAAGCCCTATATCCAGCGACGCGATGGTACTTCCAAGGGCGACTGGGACGTCGGCATTGCAATTGACGTTATGGAAGTGGCTCGAGAGGTCGATACGGTTGTATTGCTGTCGGGTGACGGTGACTTCGACCTGCTGTTGAAGAAAATCAGAGATGATTATTCGGTTCGTGCAGAGGTCTTCGGGGTACCTGCGCTTACGGCGAACACCCTTATTGGCGCTGCCAGTCTTTATCATCGTATTGATGAGGGATTGTTGTTGTAGAGAAAGGGGCAGGTCACTGCAATCCGGTAAAGACGACTTCCCTTGTGGGTGGAGCTCCAGGACGCGAAGCATTGGGAATCACTCAGGGGCCAGAGACGGCCCTTATCGACAGGCTGCAGGCAGATGCTTCGGTTGAATGGCACCGGCACTTGCGCATGACCAGCCGACACTACCGCCATTATCGGCGGCTGTAAGTTCAATCTTCTCGTCGTAAATAGCGTTGTGGCAGTCATGGCCGTATTTTATTTCTATTACGTTATTCTCGACGCTAATGTGCTCAGTGTACTTTCCGATAATTTCGTGTTTGTCAGCCAGGCCGGCCTCGTCATTATTGGCTGGCCAAACACCACGATCCATGAAGTACTCGCTGACAGCTATTTTCGCTCCGGCGACCAGAGTAAGACCTTCTGATACTTGCGCCCGAATCGTGTAATTCTGATAAGCGGGAATCGCGATTGCAGCCAAAATACCAATAATGGCTACAACGATCATGAGTTCAATGAGCGTGAATCCCTGTTGTTCCCTCTGCATGCCGGTCCCTTAAAACTGACGTGAATAAATTCGTTCAGAACAGGGATTGGTGATTGCGCCCGAGGACGAGCACAAAAGAAATTCCCTATGCTGTTAAATATAAAGGGAAATTATCGCCAACGTCGTGAAACTCGGTCACACCTTGAAGCTTGAACTGCGTTGCACTTTATGTAAGACAGTGGCTGGGCAAGGGTGTCAATACTCAGCATACATTGCAGGTCTTTTTGGATGGGCAAAAAGATAGCTATGTCGTTGATTATGTGTTGGTCCAAAATGGGCGACGATTCTGAGATAGAATCCTGACTATGGTCAGAAGACTCTCGGTAGATGACATTGTCGATTCTCTGGGCTGGCTCAACGGGGCCGGTATTGATGGCGCAGTGACCGGCGTTCGGAAGGAAGAGCTGATATTTTTGACTATATCGAGTGCTTCCATAATCCTCGGAGACGTAGAAAACTAGAACGAACTAAACAGGGCCGATTGGCCTTAACTCAACCGTCCGTGGTATCGGGTTAAAACCCGATCGAGCTTTCATACCAGAACAAGGAATCGGCAATCACCCTGTCCGAGAATGCTCTCAAGACATTGTCGCTATCGCAGGTTGCAAAGATCTTTTCGCAGTTCCGCGGCAATTATCTACTTCGGGCGCTTGCGCATAGAATCCCAGAGGACTGCTGGCCATAACCGAGACGTATGTGACTCTAGTCAATCAGGATTGTAAGGTATCTCGTGTGAACTACGAATCGCCGCTATACGGTACCGAATACATGTTGCCGCGCTTGTCCCTGTAAATCGTGTTCAGACCTTGTTGCTCAACGGCATACCCCTTAAATTTCCTTGGTTTACCTTTGCGGTCAAGACAACCAAAAGACACGTACTCGACGTTCTTCGGTTTGTTTGCGTGTAGATCTATCAGGTCGTCCTGCATCATTTGCATGATGCTGTCTGTCGCTAATTGGAGTGCTATCGGGAACGACCGCCCAGGCCAACCTTCGCTCACCGCCACATGAGGTAAAACCACATCACGATTTTTCAGTGCTTTCAGCGCACGTTCGCGATCCTTAAAGTATGCCGCTCGATTGTTGGGATATCGCTTAGCTTTCTGATCGAACACATTCTCGATCGATTCAACTAGTGCTTCTTTTTCACCTTCACCAAACGGTCTCAGTATTGTGCCACGTGATTGCGAAAGGTACTCATAGGATCTTTCGTAAGCTCGCGTGGTGCTAGCTTCGAAATCCTTCATTGACGTCGCGTCTATTGGCCGGGAATAAACGTCAGCATCAACTATTAAACGAACCTGATTCAGCCCCGGCGAAACGAAGTACGTAGAGTCGAGGAAAACGACGTATTCATTAGTACTTTCTTCGAAAACTCTAGCGGCAATTTTCCTCATGAGACCTGACTGCTTAGGCTCGTCTAAATGGGATAATTTCCATTGTGCGCTCCTGTCCAATCCGAGTACACCTTTCCTAAACGAGTGATAGTAGTCAAACCAGTAATCGTTGCCGCGAACGCCTGCCAAATCTCGCCCGCCATTGCCACCGCTGAACCCGGTTGCATTGTCCGCCGGAGCCCCGGCGAGCGCGGCAGGCAATTCCAACCAACTCAAAACTGCATAAAAATCGACCATTTCTGCGAATTCGTTTTTGCTGTCTGGATTAGGGCCCTTTATTTTTCCTTGAATCGGCTCATGAAAAATCTGTACCAAGGGGCGCCGGTTTTCTGACTCAGACTCAATGTCGCCGGGAAAGGTGTCGTCTGCTAATATTGGAGAACACAGGAAAATGACCCACATAAAAGCTGTTTCTATCCGTCTCGAAATCATACTTTAGCTCAGTTTAGACCGGAGACGGATTGTAACTGAGGCAAATTGCAATGTCCGCAAAGGGTCATTTGCAGCCGTGAGTCTCGACGTTTAGGCTAAATATGTTGAAAGTAGTTTTCTCTCGAATAGATGATTGTCCGCATATGCTCACCCGATTTTACATTTAGGCCCTGCTGGTTGACGAGAAAGCCGCTGATCAAGTCTGCGATGCTTGGAATCTTCACACATTGAACATTGGTGCAGCGTGCATAGCCTGGATGACTATCGCTGGGCTAATCTCTACCTATGATCAGCATGGGAACATTCCAAAAACTTAGAGACCAGAATCATAAGCTTGCTCTATACTGCCTATCCTGTGATCGCTGGGGATTGGCTGATCTGGACCGGCTTGTTCAAATCGGTAAAAGCGATAAGCCCATAATTGAGACGCGATTCAGATGTAAGGATTGCGGGGAGATTGTTGAGAAGCAAGTCAGACCACCGGTGCCGACATTGGATGTGACGGCGCCTGTCGGAAACTTTCGACCGCCCTATAGTCGTAGAATCACCATACGCCCAGGACCGCCCATGACCGCCCAGGCCTGCCATGACTGTTAAGTCCTTATTGCATCTGTACGTTGGCACTCTTGTCGTAATACTTTGCGTACCGGTGGAAGCCCAAGAGGCTGTTTCCAGTCTGGCTGCGGGATCTCCCGAACGGCGTGAGTTATGCGAAGCGCTTGCTGATGTAATTGTCGACGCACACGAATCATTTACTGGCGGTACGTCTTATGATCAATATCGGAAAATAGTAGAGATCAACTACGCTGGACTTGACCGTCCCCACAATTCGCTGAAATTGATTCTTACTGGCGTGTCCATTGCTGACTTCTATGTTAGAGAAAACATGAGCGCGGATGACTTGATGATAAATTTCCTGCACCCGTGCGTAACAACCAATAAGGATCTTGCAGAAGTTTTCCTGATTGTCATGGATGAAGAGATACCGGACGGTCATCCATCACGAAAGCGTATAGCGGATTTCTGGAACCTGCCAGATATCGCAAGAGCTCAAAGTGGCGATTGGTTGAATAAAGATTATAGGAAGAACTTGGGTGCAGACTTTGAGGGCACGCAGGTTGTATCTGCATATTCTCGACGAAGTAATGCCAAGGTTACCGGTTGCGGCTATGAGTTCTCATACACGGAGTTTGATGAGATCTATTCTATGGGTCGGCCGGTGAAACTATCTGGGTCCATAATCATTATCGAGCACCCCAAAACGATTCTTGCTGTCATGCTCAAGGTGAAAGGCGAGGATATCCTGATTTCAACTTCTTCCGATGGTTCGTTTGATATGCAAACGAACGTGTTTGAGATTGGAGCCGTCTATCCAACGTCGCAAGGGGAGCCGTTAACCTTAAGTTTCGTAATGGTCGAGTGCGACGACGCCGAATACGTCTGTCAGGTAAATTTCGACTGGGATGAAGTGGCGAAGGCAATGATGGCGAATGAAGTGGGGTTTGGTTATCGCCGATCCAATGGTACCTTCGATGCCGCGGTTGGCCTGGATCTACTGCAGCCGCCAGAGGGCGAGGTTGAAGCAAGGGAATTCCTGGACTGTATCGGTGCGCTTTTTGAGCAAGCAGATAATGAATATGGGGATAGACAGTAGCCATCTGCAACAACGTCGCCGCGCGCAAGATTGCGATAGGGTTCTGTCAGTGAGTGCTTTGGGTTTTTCAGGGCTAACGATATGCTCAATTCTGCACCGCTTATTACCTAAATATTACCTAAGGTCGAGAGGTCAGTGTCCGAAATAAACATAACCCTTTGATATATATGGTACTCCCTACCGGATTCTAACCGGTGTTACCGCCGTGAGAGGGCGGCGTCCTGAACCACTAGACGAAGGGAGCGTTGTGTATATTCTTGTCCCCAGGGTGGCGGGGGGCTGCTATTAT